>JAWWES010000024.1:20149730-20174163 GCA_035583135.1 Lophotriccus pileatus | reverse complement strand
ACCAGCACTCAGCACAGGGGACAGTCACTGCCCTGGGCCTGTGGCTGGTACAGCCCAGGTGCCCTTGGCCTTCCTGCCCACCTGGGCACACCTGGGCTCATGTTCAGCTGCTGTCACCCCCTGGGCCTTTTCTGCAGGGACACTTTCCAGCCTCTTTTCCCGTGCCTGGAGCTGCAAGGGGTTGTGACTCGAGCGTGGGGCTGTTGAACCTTGTGGTGCAGTCATGGGGGTTCTTCAGAAATGGGCATGTAGAGGTGTTCCAGGTTATGTTGGTGTTATGCAGAGACACCTTTCAGACATGCCTTATACCTATGGTAGTGTTGTCTGAGCTAAACCTGGCAGTGTCCTAATGTAATCACTCTGAGATGTCACCTTCAGGATTCCTTGCTGGGATCGTTTAAATGGGTTTTTTTTTAAGAGAAAGTAGCACAATGGAGTGTTTTCTTGTCAGTGTTGAAAATAAAGGTTAATATTTGGGGGCAGTGCAGTGAAGTCAGTCATTTTCCAATAATATCTTAACATGGTTGGATGTGCAAGTCACGGAAAACAGTGTGTTACTGCTTTTTTGAGAGAAAATGTTGGACGGTTCTTTCATACTTTTTTTCTGAAAGCATATAAGATGCTGACATTTTATTTATGTATATTCAAACCCAGCCTTACTCAGGTAATTCCCAGTTAGGACTTTTTTGGCCAGGTATTCTCACAATGTTGTTTGTTACTGTAACTCCTCAGTAATGTTTCAAATCCTGCACCAAAAATTCAGACTGGTGTTTTTGGACAGCATGAATATTTTTTAAAATAACTTCCTGAAAATCTATATCAGCTTTCAATGTGCTTTGGCTGTCTAAAAGCACATTACTCTTATTTCCATGTGGGCTGTTTTTCTCTTCTAAGTGCCCATATTTGCAGATCAATATTTAGTTAATCCTCACGTGCAGATCGTCCAGACAAATAAATATGTTTGTAATGGAGAAAAGAAAGAAGAAAGCAACAGGAATGATCAGTCAGGGGTGGGAGGAGATGAAGCAGGCTGGTGTTCCTTCCCCTGAGCTGAGATCCACGGTACTGCTGGATCACATCTATCGTGGCCAGCTGAGGTGGATTTGAGAGCTGGATTGGGCTCCCATGATAACTGAATGCTTTTTGTTCACTGTAACATGTCATATTTCTCTGCTTTCTTTCATGCCAAAGGGTGAAATCAAAATCGCCGTTTCTATAGAAGATGAAGCCAACAAAGACCTGCCTCCTGCTGCTCTCCTGTATAGGCCAGTGCGTCAGTATGTTTACGGAGTCCTGTTTAGTTTGGCAGAAAGCAGAAAGAAAACTGAAAGGCTTGCTTTTAGAAAGAACAGACTTCCACCAGAATGTACGTACTGCAGAATCCACGCTTTATTCCTCTTGCCTTTGCTGTGGTTTCCCAGCCACTTGTGCCATGATCTGAATGGGAATCATTGCTAAGATTTCGTCAGTGTAGCTAAGGCCAGAGGGATTTCTAGCTTATTGGATCCTATGGCTAAGAGAAAAAGATGTTATCAATTTGAAATTTTATTTGCTGTCACAGTTTAAAAACTGTAAATATTGCCATTTCTAAGCAAGCTCTGGGGTTTGGTTTTGAACATGTCTGCTCAAGCTGCTGCCAGAACTGCAGTGAGGAACGTCAGTTTATGATGTCATTTCCAAGTGAATGGCTGGGCTGGATTTGGGAAACTTCTGTTCTCTGCACACACATACAATCTGCCTGCTTGTTTCAAAAGTGAGAGGTACACAGGTTAAGTTGTCGTGTCTTCCCAAATGTGTCATTAAAGGTACCCCTGGGAAATCTGCAAGTCTCTCATGCCTTTCAGGTGTTGGCATATAAAAACCTGATTTAAGCCCCATAGAAATCAGGTGTAATGTAAGCAAAGGTAGACCTGGGTGAGGACAGGTTAAACTTTTGCAAAGAGCCTTGTCAAATATCCTTTGGCTTGTTCAGAGGGGGATGGATGTTAATCATCTCAACAGTCTGGAAGTTGTCTTTTTAAGTCTTCAGCTTCCAGGAATTACTGTCATTCCAGAAAACTCAACCTCCTTGTTCTGAAGTGTTTTTCTTATGATGATGCATGCAAGGAAATGGCTGAACTTTGCAGTAGCATTCAGTGCACAGGAGCAGCACAAGTATTTCTATGTAGGAGTCTGCTGTCACTAGGCTAAATTTAAGAATCAGGTATTCAGAATGTATGAAATCATCATTCACAGGCTTCATGTGTAAAAGGATAAAAATAGGAATCAGTTGTAAACTTTATATCCATTCCCTGTGCACTTTCCATTTGTAATTGTGAAATGCTTTTGTATGTTTGTAGTGAAGATGATAATCTCCCGGTGATGTTTGAAAAGCTGTTTATCTTTGCCAGTTATTATGTGGGAATCAGTATTTACCCTGCTTGAATAATACCTCAGCACATATACTCACAAACTGCTACATTCCTTAAACTCACAGAGCGTAGTAGCATTTTGGGTTACGGGGTTATTTCAGGATTCAAATAGTGACGTTATTTGCATTCTTCATTTGTCCTCGTGAGACTCCTGTCCTTAGAAGTGTACTACAGCATTTTTGTGGCTGAGTGCTGGAGGTCTGCTTCAGGTTTTGTCTTGTAAACCTAGAATATCCCCGATAGGCTAGTGGGGAAACCTAAATCATCTCTATTTTCTCTTCATGTATCCTGCTTTTCAGAGTTTATTCTCAGTTTAGGCTCAGCACGCTGCTGCTGACTTGGTTTAGTTACGGCAGCTCCGACAAATCTTGCTGCAGGATGCATTCAGCTACTGACCTACTTCTAGCTTAGGACTGACCAAGCTCTTAAAAAAGCCAAAAAAAAATTTGAACATATGCCCAAAAGTTCCTTGCTTCACTGCAAAGCTGGCAATGGCAGTAAAGATGGATTTGGGCCGCGATGCAGGCGTGGGGTATGAAAGGACTGTGGAGTAGGGACTTGTCTATTTTGGTCACCTCTTTTACAAAGCATCAAGACTCAGGCAGGCTGTGCAGGATGCAAGGAGAGAACAGTGTCTAAAACAGCAAGAGCAGATCGATTAGCCCTCTCTTAAGCTGTCTGAGGATCCAGGCTGTAATGAACTGGTGATGCTCATTCTCTTTCAGTGCCTAAATTATTTTGCTGCACTCAGAAATGAGTAAGTGCTGAAACACAGTAATGAAGACAATTAAGAGAAAATCTAGGAATTGAGAGATGTTAAGAGAATTAAGAAATTAGTTTCTAAAGAAATTTAAATTGTCCTTAAGGTTTATGTAGAGAGGTAATGAATATTAATATCTAAAATTCTGTCATCTTTGTTGTACAAACCATAACACTGGCAGCTTAATAATAGTGCCTGAATAATTGGCAAGTATATTGCATGTGAGGGTTATGTGAGGCTGTGAAAAATGCATAATAAACTGACACATTGGGATTATTACTAAATATATAGATGGCAAAATAATGGATCTCCCATAAAACAGATCAATTCCTGTCTTCTAAACCAGTATTTTTTGTACAAAGTTGAAAAGCCAACAAGAAACAACAGAAGCAGCAGTCAGTGGGGGTTCTTCAGTGATCAGTGTCTGCTAAGTGATGGCTTTGCTGTACACAGCCTCTTCTCTGCTCCCAGAGGACAGGAGGGGCTGGGTCACAGCGTGCCTGGTCGTGTTTGGCTGCCGAGGGCACGGCGCTGGTTGTGCTGCCTTTCCTGAGGAGGAGCTGGAAATTCAGGGTCTCCCTTGCTCTGCTTGACAAGCCCTGGACCAGGTTATCTCCATGTTCTGATAAATACATGTGTGTAGTGAAACCATCTGCCCTTTCTGCTCGGTGGCAAAACGCACAAGCTGTCAGAGCTCCCGGTTGGGTCCCAGGGTTTGTTATTTTAAGCCCAGCCACCTTGTGTTGTGCTGTTCCCCATCACGGGTGTACTCAGCCAGTGCTGGTGCTGCCAAGAGGAAAGCCGTGGCTCTTGGGCTGTAGCCCTTGTGCACAGTCAGGCGTGCTAAGCTCAAGCTGTGCTGTCAGTAAGGATTGCAAGGTTAAAAATGAGGCTTGATAACTCTGCATTTGCCAGCTCGGTGCTGGTGGCACCAGGCACGGCACGGCATGGAAACTGAGCAAAGGCCAGAGCCACCCAAGCTGTGCTTGGCAGCCAGAGCTGTGAAACAGCTGGGTGCTGTGGTGCCTTCAGAGCCTGTGACAGCACTCAAGTGTTCCTCAGGCAGGTTACTGTCCTGCAGGTTCATGCTGACCCCCGTTGCTTGGATTGACCTTGGCATGTCGTGAGGGCACTGTTCAAAGCAGAGTCTGGAGATGGTGTGGTGACCTGGGCCTCTGTGAGTACTCAGACCTGCTGAGCAGCAGCAGGACGAGGTTTGGTGTGAAAAACAGTGTGGTCAGCACGGTGAGGGGGCTGAACACACTGGTCCTGGTTATAGCTGAGGAAGTCTTGAGGATTAGCATTGCTCATGTCTCAGTGGAAGTCACGGGAGGAAGCACCACACATCCCTCTGAGGACAGAGATTCGGGCAGCTGAGGTTGCAGTGAGTTTGGCAGCAGTCCCAGTGCAGATTTGTCAAAGGTTTAAGAAATGCCCTGGAGAAGTAAGTAGATATGGACAAGTCCTGAATTAATCTCTTGGGTTAAATGCTAAATTTGGGTGAAGAGTACTACAGTTGCTTGTGGATGGATATGGTTGTAATTCCTCATCCCCATCACTCAGAGTTTGCCAGACCACTAGACTGACCTCCGTGTTAAACCATCCCACAAAAAGCATGGTTACCTGTGTCCAGCTCTGGGGTCCTCAGCACAGGGAGGGCGTGGACCTGCTGGAGCAAGTGCAGAGGAGGCCATGAAGGTGCTCTGAGGGCTGGAACACCTACTGTGGAGACAGTCTGGGAGAGCTGTTCAGCCTGGGGAAGGAAAGGCTCCAGGGAGATCTTAGAGCCCCTTCCAATGCATAAAGGGGCTCCAGAAGAGTTGGAGAGGGACTTTGGGCAGAGGCCTGGAGGGATAGGACAAGGGAGAGTGGCTTCCCACTGCAAGAGGGCAGGGTTAAATGGGATATTGGGAAGAAATTATTCCCTGTGAGGGTGAGGAGGCCCTGGCACAGATTGCCCAGAGAAGCTGTAGCTACCCCATCCCTGGAAGGGTGCAAGGCCAGGTTGGAATAACTTGGGCTACTGGAAGGTGTCCCTGCCCATGGCAGAGAGTTGAAATGAGATAATCTTTCAGATGGCCTCAAACTATTCTAGGATTCTTGGATATTATTATCATTATTTAGCAAAACATAAAAAGCCAGTGTGGATCTTTACTGTGACCTCTGGAAGGCAGCATGTGACTGAGAGCAAGCTGAGGTACTCCTGCTGTGGCCTTAACCTCACAGGCCATGCAAGTTCTCATCCCCAGATTAAAAGCTTAGAACCAGATTTGATTGTTAAAACATAGGATAGAAAACTTGGACATAAAACATTCCCTTCTTCTAAGTTTGAGGCCTGTGTGTGTTAAGTACGAGTGAAAGAAACAACAGTGGGATGCTGGTGGTGGGCACAGTTTTGCTTTTGATATCTAAAATAATCACAAGAGGGTTTGGAAGCCTACATAAAATACATCCTTTTATTTGTTTGTGTTTGCTGTTCCAGGCCCGAGCAAGCAGAGAAACCCAGTGATGAGCTGTACCCCAGTGACGGGGTAGCTCTGCTGCCTGTTAGAGCCCATCTCCAGAGTTTGTATAAAACCTGGGAGCAACCAAAATAGAACATCATTTCGTAGTGAGGCTACCAACTAAATATATCAGACTGTGTTTTTTTTCATTGCTGCGTGTGATCTTTGTAAAACTGCCCTGAGCTCTGTGAAGGGTAACTACAGGACTAGGCTGGGTTTATTCCCAACGAGCATGAGAGCGCTTTGGGATGTTTTGGAGGTCCTTTCTCTAATCCTGGCTGTAGAGTCCCCTGTAAGGCTGCAGCCTGATTGCTGAAGGGGGCTTTGTAGCCGCCAGACCTGTGCTGGCAGCAGCAGGACTCGCTCCCTGGTCTGTGCCCAGCGGATTTCCAGCAGAACTGGCAGGTCTGTGCTCCTTCAGGGAATCTCCCCAGGCTGTAACCTGAACCTGTGCTAACAAGCTCCTTGAATCTTTCCACACTACATAGCTGGGCTGGGAGTTAGGAGGGTGCAGACACATTGTGAGCTGTGTCAGGCTCAGGGTCTCTCCAAGGCCAGAGGTATCGTGTCTCAGCCTTGACTTGAGCTTGTGTTCTGTTCTAGTTGCCTTCCAATGTAAAAAGGGAGATGATTTAGCAGCCACGTAGAGTGAACTGTCTGTTCTGATGTGCATGAAAGGGAGCCCAGGCAAAACCCACTAACCTCTTCATAGAAAGCAGTGCAATGAATGGGAAGACTTCAGTAAAGTTACATTTTCTAAAATGTTTAGGCATATTTGAGATTTCATTCCATTGCAGTAGTTGAGCAACTACAGGCAAATAAAATATCAGGATTAAATCTGATTCAAGTAAGATCACTAGGATCATATTGCTCTTAAAAGAGCACACATGGAATATATTTGTGTTTATGTACTATTTTTATCACTTTAGGCTTCTGATCCGTGACACAGATATTTTAGGGGAAAGTTGCATTTTCCAGTTAGAAGCACAGAATGATTTGGGTTGGAAGAGACCTTAAAGACCATCCAGTGCCAACCCCCTGCCATGTGCAGGGTCACCTTCACTAGACCAGGTTGCTCCAGGCCCTGTCCAACACTTCCAGGGATGGGGAAATTGTGCTGTTTGCTTTAGAAAAATATATATAGTTCCTTTATGTTGTATATTCATTTGAAAATATTAGCATAGCATTCCTAGTCAACACCTGTCTGTATGCACTGAATCTGTAAGTGATCAAAATTAAAAGGTGGTTCATGCAGGGTTTGAATTACCATTTTGGCAGTATAGTCCAGCACACTGGTACCTGTTGCAGTCTCAGAGTGATGCTTTTTGGATCCAAATCTCCTGCATATGAAGTTTGAAATAAGTGCTGAAGTATGAAATATTAACTCAGCCCGGTTTGTTTCGGCTGTTGCTTTTCTGCAGTTTCACCGGTGATAATTAAGGAATGGGCTGCTTACAAAGGCAAATCTCCTCAGACCCCTGAGCTGGTGGAAGCCCTCGCCTTCAGGGAGTGGACCTGTCCCAACCTGAAGAAGCTGTGGCTGGGCAAAGCCGTGGAGGACAAGAACCGACGGATGAGGGCGTTTCTGGCCTGTATGCGATCGGACACACCAGCAATGCTCAACCCAACTAACGTGCCCACTCATCTTATGGTGCTCTGCTGTGTGCTAAGGTCAGTGGCACCTCCAGGGGAACCAGAGCCAAGGGAAGTTTTACTGTGGAATCTCTGTGGAAAGTGTTAATTCCTGTTTGCAGCGTCACTAGGAATGGGGGTTTGGTTTGGCTGTAGAAAAGTATGTCGTGTAGTCACTGCTTCCTTTCAGTCTCTTGAGGTTTGAAGGGAAGAGGAAAAAAATCTTACATTGGAAAGAAGCTGATGTAGCATTTGAATTAGTTTTCCCTTGCTATACCTGAGGCTTCAGCTTACTGAAAAATAATATTTTGGGCCTCAGAGGCCCTCAATGTGGGTGAAGTTGCACAGCAAAAGAGGGAGTTCTTCAGAGAACAGCTGCATAGCAGCTTATCAGGATGTGAAGCTCATGTGATGATATTCTGCCTGTGGTGTGTGAGGCTCCCTGGGTTAGAATTGCTCATCCAGTTGAGGTGATGATAACCAACAGTAAAAGTGTTAGTTCTGTACTTGAGCCTTCCAAAGAGAAAGTCACAAGGGCCAAAACCCTGATGTGTTTAATTTTCAGATGGAAAACTGAGGAATTGGGAGGTGCTTACCTTTGGGGTAATTATTCAGCACAACTAGCTCATAATTCTGGCAGAGTCCAAGGGTAGCATGTTACACAAGAAAAAATGTAAACCATTTCTGAGAGTGATAAATGTAAATTTTGTCTTTGGTCCCATTGAACTTCATTTTACCTTTTTGAGCATCGAAACTCCTTTGTTTCTCCTTCTAGAATAGTGTGCAGAAAAAGTAGTCCAAGTGGTAAAGCTCCACATTTCACTGGGACAGCATGTTTCTCTCCTGTCACACATTCTGTGTATACACTGGTGATTTCTGACCACATAAAGTCCCTCTTGTTTACCCAGTAAGAGGCTGCTGAGTCAGGTTGTCCTTCCCTGCAGGTACATGGTGCAGTGGCCGGGGGTTCGCATTCTGCGCCGCCAGGAACTGGATGCTTTCCTTGCCCAAGCATTGTCTCCAAAGCTCTATGAACCTGACCAGCTTCAGGAACTCAAGGTAAAATTCTTAACTCTGTAACTTCCACGATTTCAGAAATTTATTCCCAGCTGGTCTGAGAATTAACTGCGGTGGCTGATGTGTACGTGCCTGTCTCACTAAAAGTCTTGCACAATCACCTGTACTTCTCAAAATCCTAATCTTAGTGGTTTACAGTGTGGTGGAGATCAATAATCTGTTCTGTTTCACTGGTTGGATAGGTAACTGCAGAACCTCTTCTCACAATTTCTTAGGTTTGTGTCTTGGAAACAAATGTGCTTCCATTGAAAAGATACAGAAAAAGAAGGGCTTCTCTTCCCTGTGCGGTTGTTTTTAAAAACCAACCTGGGTATTTTCTCATGATTCAGCGCTCAAGAGATTTTTGCAGCTATGCATAGGAAAGGAGAGAGACTTTTATATAATCTTGAGTGAAAAAGTGCAGGGGAAAGAAGTAAAACACTTTATGAATATTCATAGAATTGTAAAAATCATTATTTTGAGGATTTTAAAAGTTAAAATCTCAAAGGTTTAATTTTTGGTTCTGATACATTGGCATTCCAGAAGGTAAATACTGCTGGCTAATTCACAGTTAGTGTGGTATTCTTCTTGTAAATACAGAAGGTAAAGCAGCAGTTCTAGCACCCTTCTTCTCAGGAGAAACAGCAATGAAGCTCACACATATTCCAACTATTACACATTTCCAAGATACATTTTGTCCGTGATACCAGGTCTGCAAGAGGTTCCTCAAAGCCAACAAGTGACTGTTTCTCTTCTGTGGGTGACAAGTGGAATCTGAGTTGGGTTCCTGCCTGTAGCACCCTGACAAGGACTTCTCAGCCTCAATCCATAAACCAAATCAATCTGCTCGTGGAAACTTAGCACTTAGATGTAAAAGTATTAGTCAGTGCAAGGGGAAGAAAACCAAATCCACTATAAAACTTGTTTGAACTTGTCACACAGCAAGTACAGAATTCACTTGTTAGCAAGGGTAGTGGCAGAGTTAAGAGAAAGCAAAAACCCTCTTCCCTTATACCAAAGGATGAATGTCAACAGAAAAATAATAATTCAAGACATTTATTTGTCCTCTCCCTCATTGCTGAGAAAGATGTGAAGCACAGTGAACACCCCACGAGTTTGTGCACAGCCACTTGTTTGCTGCAGCACTTGGGACTGCATCGCTGCTGACATGGATTATAACCTTATTGTGGCTCCTGAGAGCAGTGGTTTTGAGCGCTGCTTGGGGCTAATTCCTTAAAAGCGGCCTGGCCATAGTTCCTGTTTGTCAGGAGACTTGTTCGAGTGTGTGCTGGAGCTCCTTTTCAGAGTGTGTACCGGACATTTGTGCTGGGAGCTCTGTGTGCTCACCGGGTCCTTCAGAACCCCGGGGGTTTGCTCCAGAGAACAGCTGTGTCCAGGTTGGAGGAGCAGTGCTTTGTTGGCAGGGCAGTATGTGGCCAACCTCAGCCAAAGGAATGACCTGGTCTCAAGTTATCCTGTGTGCTCAGCAGGAACGTGGGCAGCTCATCTGAGGGGACAAGCATTGCACTTGGCAGAGTGTAGCAGAGTCTTCCAAAGGCTCGTGAGAGGGTGGTTCAAGGCATCTGCCCCAAACTCTCCTGAAGCTGAGTAATGGTACGTGTGGGTATCAGCAGAAATTCGAATGGCAGTTTGGTAGGCCAGGCTGGATGCACCAAAGAGCAGCTGTGCATCAGTCACTTGATCTGCCATGTCCATTCTCCAAACACAACACAACAAACAAATCATACAATCACAGAGTGGTTTGGGTTGGAAGGGACCTTAAAGCTAATCTAGTTCTACCCCCTGCCATGGGCAGGGACACCTTCCACTGTCTCAGGTTGCTCCAAGCCCCGTCCAGCCTGGCCTTGGACACTTGCAACCAAAGGACATCTAGGGGTAGAGATTTTGGCAGAGGTATCTATAATTATAGAGTCATCAAAGTCTCATGCAAAGAGGAGGAAGCTCTGTGAAAATTGCTGGTCTTAGAGACCTAAGAAAGGAATTCACAGAGAAAATATTCTTTCCATCCCAACACAAAACAAGTGACTGATGATAGACAGCAGACAATATTTTGGTTTAATAGATGTTGTTTTATTTTTCAATTACAAAGTAATGCAGATAACTTCTATGAGATATGTTGGTTAGCTGGAAGGTGCAATATTTCCTCAGGGTTCTTACTGTCTTCATATGAAGCTGCTTGTGAATACAGACAGAAAGAACAGCCGAGTTTGAACCCAGCTGTCTGCAAAATGAGCTGGATAGTCTTGGGGCCCTTAAAGGTTGCTTATGCATAAGGAAAGTAATGGAGTTTAATTTTAAAGTTTAATACCAAGGTCTTGAAAATGTTCCCAAGAAAGGGCTGATATTTTGAGAAGTATTTCAGAGAACACCAGTAGTGATATTTTCTTATGCCAGAGCTAAAAATACACTTGCTGCAAGCCAATCCTTTTTTTCTTCTACCATCAGCTATTATTCGCCATTTAATTTTACCTTTGTGTCTCTATCCTGCATCCTAAATAAAACTGTTGTATGCATAAACAGTGCCTTGTTATTAAGAGTTGTGTTCTTACAGCAAAATCGTGAATCAAGCTAATAGAAAATCCATTATAGAGGAGTTGGAAAGGAAATGTGTTACATGGGAAGAAAAATGGAGTACTGGCATTCAGCTCGTTCCTGAAACGTTCTACAGCACATTTCAGAAGCACATAATTAATTTGGAATAAAATTTTTAATGAAGTTTTCCACTGCTAATTTCCTATAAGTGACTGTAGAAATAGTTTCTTGCACTTCGTTGAGAAAACAGAGGGGTTTGGGTTTATCTCTGGCCTCCAGAGTGGATGGATGGAACCACAGGCTTCCTGAGGATTGCAGCTGTACATGCACAGGCCAGAGGTTCTGGTGCGTTCTTCTACTCCAGCGTGTGAAAGTCTGGATGACCTTTTAGAATCCCTCTGTTTGCAAGAGTTTTGAAAAGAATGTAACTGTTGGAACAACACTGAGTTACATTTCATGACGATCTTCCTGACTTCCCCGTGTTTTCCAACAGATTGAGAATCTGGACCCCCGTGGAATCCAGCTGTCTGCTCTGTTTATGAGCGGAGTGGACATGGCTCTTTTTGCCAACGACGCTTGCGGGCAGCCGATTCCGTGGGAGCACTGCTGTCCCTGGATGTATTTTGATGGGAAATTATTCCAGACCAAGCTCATCAAAGCAAGCCGGGAGAAAGTTCCGCTCATCGACCTCTGTGATGGTCAGGTGTGTAGTTCAGCAGGGTGAGGGCAGTGCTCCTCGTGCCCAGAAGGGTTGGACGGGGTGGGGTTATTATTGTTTGCATCACGTGTCACGTCTCTGCTTTTAAAGGAGAATACAAAGTGAATGGCTAGTGGGTGTCTTTTGCTGTTTAATCCCTTATCTCTTGATGATTGGGATGGCATTTGGGCAGATTTGGAGGAAGAGGCATCAACTTAAATTCCATTTTTTTTCTCTCTGGAAACTGAAACTTGAGTGCCATGGTGAGTGGCCGAGTTGAAAACTCTCTGCTCATTTGTTCAAGTCCTGCCTTTTTGGGTCAGGCTGTCCCAGAGGACTAAGCTGCACTGGGTTTACGGTGAAAGAAAACTGGTGGTTTCTAACTCATTTTACAGACTGTGAAGTCATTCTTGAGGTCCTTTAGCTTTTCACATTTCTTACAATCTTAAAATACAAATGTAGGAGTTTTTATTGTATCTAAATCTTGCAAAATTATTATCTAACTGCAAAATCAAAAAGAATATAAAAATCAACAGTTTACTGTATGACCAAAACTTTTTTTTTTACTTTTAATTTTTTTGGGAGGTGTGAAATCATATCGCTTCTTATTTCTGACTCAAGGGAAGCTGATCTTAACTTGGCTACTGATGGTGGCTGTGGTCCCTCTCAGGCTTGTAACCTTCCAGGCATGTTTCAGCCTGTCTGCACAGACTGTGGTTTGCAGTCCAGGTTTAGGATGATGATTCTGTCTCTGTTCTTCTATTATTTTGCTTTCTTCTTTGAATTTGTTGTGTAAATGTAGTTTTATACAATTGAAACGAGAATTTTAATATCCCTCTGTGACCTTCTCTTTATTCCTAGGCTGAGCAGGCAGCCAAGGTTGAAAAGATGCGTCAGAGCATCCTAGAAGGATTAAATTTCTCCAGGCAGAACCATCCTCTCCCTTTCCCACCTCCACCTGCCATGCCTTTCTATCCAGCTTCTATGTATCCTCGACACTTTGGGCCAGTCCCACCACCTCAGGGCAGGGGGAGAGGCTTTGCTGGTAAGTGATGGGACAGTGGTGCCACGCACATTACCTTACCTTGCACATTCCCAGAACTACAAACCTGTTTCCCTGTTCAGTTTCACAGAGAAAATACATAAAAGCTCGTGTTGGCAGGTGCCAGTGACTGTATTTTGGCGTTACTTTTATCAGCCATAGCCCAGTGATACGGAATGGGTGTGTTTCCATCAGGATTTTAGTAACTGTGCCAGATCAAAATATTTTTACTGCTATTGTAGAACTAGAAAAAAGAGGAATGGACAGACGCTGGGTGTTATGAAAAGGCTCTGACTTGCACAGTACTTTGCTTCAAAATGTTTATAAATTAATGGACACGGTTTAACTGTCAGGGTTGGACAGCCTTTCATCCTCCCCACCCCTCTGTGTTTTGCTACAGTCATTTAACCATTGGCACCCTCGAGTGTAAATACTGACACACAACCATTCCAGGCTGTTCCTAGAATTGCTCCCTTCCTCAGAATCTCTCTGTCCCAAGGCCCATAGGTGTATGGATGTGGGCATTCCCGGGGTGCCACGACTGTAGCCACCAGAGCTCACTGCCAACAAATTGTCCCAAGCCTTCACACCACCATAGAAATCGGGATCCCCATCCCAAGCCCAGGGTCAAGGCGTGCTCTTTGGACAAGGGACACCCTGCTGGCTGAGGCAGCAGGACAGCTTTGGCCAGGGCTCCCTCGGTGTGGTGGTAACAGCATCACCCACAGGAGCCCGTGGGAGCACCGCCCTCCTGGCTGGCTCCAGAAGGGTGGAAGGAGGCAGCAACCGCTCTGCTGGGGCCTTCCCGGATGCCTGGCCCCCTCACAGCTTTTCCCCTGTCTTTCTTTACCCTGGGTCTAACAGGAGTCTATGGCTTCGGAGGCCCTTATGGGGAAACAGTAGCCACAGGCGCTTACCGGGCCTTCCGGGTGGCGGCAGCGGCAGGACACTCCGGAGCCTTCTCTGGCAATGACAGCAACAGGACTAGCAAGTTTCAGGGCGGTAATTATACCCAAAACCCTTTTCTTAGAGCTTCTGGCAACGGCTTCCTCCACTGTACGGTTTGGTCTGAGGCTTTCCTTCTGACTCCCTGTCTCCCTAACTGTCTCAGCTTCCCTCTCTAGAGCCTGCCCGGGCTGCTGTCCGCTCTGCTCTACGTCCCTGCCGCCAGCCTCCCCTCATGCCTAGAAACCCTCCTCCAAGTCAGGAGAGCCCAAAAACCCAACAGGGCGGGTTGGATCCTGTCCCCAGAAGGCGAGGGGGGATCTGGAACCCGCTGGACTCTGCCTCACCCTATTAACAGGCGTTTTCCAAAGTCTGGGGCAGTGAGCTTTTTGCAGAAACCCAGTGTAGACGTGACTGACTTCACTGTTACTGCTGACCCCTTCCTTGCTGGCTTCAGTGCTGGCATGGACACAGGAGCGGGATTTAGTTCCCCTGCCAGTGTGCCCGTTGCTTACCTCCTGTACAAGGTGGGATGATGGAAACCTGTTGATTCCAATCCCCCGTTCGGGGTGATTTTTTTCCTGTTTATGTAGCTGTTCTTTCTGGCCTCTGAGCTTTTATCCTAAGAGCAAACATACCTCTAATGCTTCATGTGTGAATAACTCTGCCCCTGCAAACCATCTGCATTTGGAGCTGAAGGACTTGCACAGGGAAGTAGGAACCTTCTGGATGTAATCAGTAGTGTAGTTCCCAGCCTATTAACGTTTGGAGACTAATTGTGGCTGCATAAATGCTGTGGTTTGTAACCCTTTTGGTGCTGATGGTCTTAACAGTAACATCTGGCTCAGTCCCACTTACATGGATTTCTTAAAATACATGTTATGCCCCAGAGTTGAATTTTGAGGGCAAAACACTGGTATTAGACATAAGCAACTTGAACAGCAGCTACAGTTGCAATTTTAGGTGCTTTCTTGGAAGGGGAAGGATAAATACACCTACACCCATATCAATTTCAATGCTACATTTTCATAACAACTTAGTGTTAGTACAGCTAATCCTGCCTAGTAAGTTCTTTACTGCAAATATAATCTATGTGGTTTATACTGATACTTGGTGTTGGCTAAAAAGTGCCTTGAACCTGCAAGAATTACTTCTTCGTTAGGATTGCAGGAAACAAAACAATCTTCAGCCAGCTTGTAAAGTTCCCCTTGTTTTTTGAGGCTTATCTCAAGTATATTTTTAATCACTGAAACTGAAGCGCTCATGTCAGTTAATTTTTCTTTTCAGAATTCATATCTATTTTTAAAAAAGGGAAGGGGGGGAAAACAGACTTTCGGAGTTCTAACTTCTGAAATACCGCAAAATGAGAAATAGTCTCAGAGTATCCATAGAGGAAATGGGATATGTGGTGAAATCTGGGCAAAGCAGCTTTCCATTCATTTGGAACTTTACTGTGATGATTGTGAAGATCAAGGTTTGGTTTTGCTTTTATGTGCAGGAGTCCAACCTATTCCTTCTCAGGGAGGGAAACTTGAAATTGCCGGCACTGTAGTCGGCCATTGGGCTGGAAGCAGACGTGGACGAGGGGGGAGAGGGCCATTTCCTCTGCAGGTGGTGTCCGTGGGAGGACCAGCCAGAGGGTAAGTGCCAGCCTGGCAATGTGCTTCTCATGTGGGAATTAATGACTGGGGGAAACAAGGAAAACAGGGGAGAGCAGAGACTGCACATGACACGTTTTAGGACACCTGAGGTCAGTTATACCCACTGAATATTCAAGAAAAGCATTGACATTCCTTTTAAAATTGTTCTAATAAGTTATTCAGGTAGATATAAGCATCTGTGTGCAAATAAAATTCATACTCAGTCTGAGATAGAGATATATACATACACAGAGGTTTGTTTTGCATGAGGAAATGAGTTAGGGGTTTTCTCTTCCCTGAAATCAATAAACACATTACATTCAATTCCCTTCTGTTTCATGGCAGGACATTTTCTAAGAAGCATGATAACCTTTTTCAATAACTACAGTATGTAATTCTTCTGTGAAGCAGAAAACACCTGAAGGACACATCTAGGTTTAATAGTTCTCTATTACAGTCATGGTGGAAGTTGTGCTTAAAAGAATATTAATTTCTTCAGCTCTGCCACTTCATTGAACTACAGCTGAAATTACAGAGGCACAACATGTCTGAGAAACAAGTACTTTATTACAAAAATAAATGGGTTGATCTGAAGCCCTGGGAGAATGGAGCTGCTGTGGGCACGGGGAGAGGCAGGAACAGCAGAAATGAAGATGAGCAGGTTCAGCAGCAGCACACAGCGCTGGTCTGAGAGCAGGGCTGACCTTTGAGGACACTTACATTCTCTAGAATGAGATGAAGTTGCCAAAACAAAAGCACTGAGTGTTGTTTTAGTTGTTTCAGACAACTGTCAGGTACCTGTGTGGGCTTCATGGGGCTCCTGTGCTGCTCCAGAGCAGCAGTGGGCACAGTGGGAGTGAGTGAAGGTGAGGAGGCATGAGGCTCTTTTGGGTATCAGTGGACAAAGTAACCTTTTTCAACAGTGAGATGGGGTTTTTGGGAGGTCAGCAGTTCTATTTTTCACGAGGGTGCATGAACAGGAGAGTGGCCTTCTGCAGAGCTGGTTGCTTCTCTCAGTGACCTGCACTGTGTGGGAGAGGCCTCTGTCTGCCAGAGTACCCCGAGGGGAGTCTGGGACACCCTCAGGCTCAGAGCTGCCTTACATTGACACACACATGCAGGATAGAGGTTCCTCCCTCTCCTGAAGAGGGAAATACGTGAATTCATGCAGAAAATCTGTAGCTAGAAATCGAGAGCCCTCCTTGTCTGGGAAACAGGTCACTGAAAGGGTGTTGCTGCTCCAGTCAGTACCTTTGTGACAGAGGAATATGGTTCTCTAGTAGTAGCTTTTGGGCTGAGGTAAAATACCCGACGTTTCTTTTTGTTGGACGTACTGTCTTTAGGCAGTAAGGTTTTGGGTGCAAGTTGTCACCTCAAAAAGACAGAAGAACTGTCAATGCTAGATCTTCCTGTCTCCATCAAATCAGCACCAATGGGAAATTCTTCACATGTAGAGTTACTAGAACTGGTCAGAGAGGGAAAACGACTGCAGGCAGCTTACCTGTTTGTTGGGTCAGATACAACCAGTAGGAAAACAGGCTCAAGTTAAGGGTTCTGGCTAAAGACAGAACCACAGAACCATGGAATGTCCTGAGTTGGAAGGAAGCCACAAGGATCATTCAGTTCAACCCCGGGCGCTGCAAGGACACCCCAACAATGCCACCGTGTGCTTGAGGGTGTAGTCCTTGAGCTCTGGCAGCCTTGGGGCTGTGCCCACTGCCCTGGGGAGCCTGGTCAGTGCCAACCACCCTCTGGGGGAAGAGATCCCTGAGATCCAACCTAAACTTCCAGGCACTTCAACGACTGGAGTCCTCTTTGGCAGATGTTGTTTCCTACCAAAGATCAGGACTAGGAAACAGCACAGCAGGTTGTCTCAGTTCATTGCCCAGTCCTGCACACTTGTATTCCATTTTTATCTGTTCCAGCAGAGGGATTGAGTCAGGCTCGTTCACCCCATTGTCTCACGTCTCTGCAACACTGAGCTCAGATGTTCTTATTGTGTAAAATTACACCAGCTGTTTAGGATTGGCTTTGACCCAGCAATATATTCTCTGTGATTTCCTGAGGGGGAAAAGTCTTGCTCAGCTCCTTAAAGGGCACGCTTTCACCTTGTATAAAGAGAGCCAGTGGGCAGGGTGAGGAAGGAGCGCAGTGAGGGTGCTCACGTGCAGATCACAACTTTTCCCACTTCATTCTCTGCTGTTGCAGAATTTAGTTTCTTAGTGTGAATGTGGGCATTCACAGCATGTGTGAAGAGACTGGGGGGGCACAGGCCAGTGTCACCTGGGGACCAGCTGGAATTGGGCAGCAGATCCAGAGGAAACACAGAGCAGTGCCATACTTCTAGAGCAACCCAATATTACGAGTAAAGAAAACAAAAGGCATTTTTAGGGGAGTGGTATCCTTGACATAATGATAGGGAAGTTGAGTTGCTACAATTGATGATGGGATTAAAATAGTTTTAGCTGAATCATGGAACCATGAAGGTTGGAAAAGACCTCTGGGATTGTCACATCCAGCCACCAACCCAACACCACCACCATGTTCACCACTGAACCGTGTCCCCAAGTGCCACAGCCACACTTTTTTTGGAACACTTCTAATGGTGACTCCAGCACTGCTCATGGCAGCCTGAGCCAGGGCTTCACGACCCTTTCCATCAGGAAATTGTTCCTGATATGTAATCTAAACCTTCCCTGGCCCAACTTGAGGCCAAGGTGAGAAAGTTTGTTTTGATCTGATCTAATCTGTACTGAATCACACCAAAAATCACCTCCCAGTGTGTCTAAGTTGAGAGCCTCCATAGGAAAGCATCCCAGCTCATCAATTGCCACATGCCAGATATGGATGGAACTCCTTTATTCCCTCAGTTTCTTTGATAATTTTGTATTCTCCCATCAAAACCAAAGCAGTTTTGTATTTTGCCTCACTTTCTTTTATCAAATCCTGTCTGTCTCATACGTTTATATGGGGGAAGTGTTATTAGATGAGGAAAATGGCCTTGTAAGTGGTTCAAATTGCTATTTTTATAAGGTGAAAGTATTTTGAGCTCTGGTTTTAAAGTGCTGTGAGGATAATTTGACACTTGGATAATGTTTCTGTAGAGCTTGAAAGTATCATTCATTGTTTTTCTAGAAGGGGAATATAGAAAAAGACATTTTAGCCCTCCAAACCCAAAAGGTTTGTTGGGTTTGATACACTTGGGAGTGGTAGAACCCTGTGATTCAGAATTAATCACCTTGCTTCTCTAAAGACATGTCTTTAAGGAAGTAAAGACAGTAAAGCTAGGGAAAAAACATTCCAGGAAAATGAGATGTAAAAGAAGAGTTGTAAACAGAGCTCTGATGTGTGTTTGTTTTCTCCTCTCTCCCCTGCCCCTGCAGGCGTCCCAGAGGAGTTATCTCCACTCCGGTGATAAGAACTTTCGGAAGAGGCGGAAGGTACTATGGGCGAGGTTATAAAAGCCAGGGAGCAATTCAGGTAATGAAGCCAAGTGCCTGACTTGGCTCTGTGGGACAGGCTGGGCTGGGCTGGACTCCAGACCAGCTCAAAGTGGCTGTGAGCTGTACCAGGACAAGCTGGTGTCACATCTCACTTAAAGCAAACTTTGCTTCTAAAGACACACGTGGAACAATGTATTTTGACATGAATCCTGTGCCTACACTGCTCGAGCCAGTCGTGGGAGTAGAAGAAAATTTAGGGAAGTGGGAGAAATACAAAGCTGAAACAAATTAGCAGTTCTGTTCCCGCCCCCACTATTCCCCAGTTCCTTTTCTGGGACTGTGGTCCAACCTCATGAAGGAAAGTTTGTAGCAGTGAAGGATCTTTGCAGCTGGAGGGCTCCAGATAAAAGAGCTGGCTTGGGAATAGCAGAGCAGCTTTTGTCCCATGAGCACAGGAGTTCCTTTCTGGTGACAACCTGAGAGGCGTCCATGGATCACTGCTTTTGTCTGTTCCATGGATCCTTCAAATACAGCTGACCGAGCTGCTGATCTTTGTGATCTCTGCCTGTTGCTCCAGAGTTCTGTTTTCTTCCCTTTTCCATTGTTCTGGCTGCTCTGCAGTTTGGACTGTGATGGAGGAATGAGTAGGAAATAGTTGGAAGAACTTCCACAATAAAAATGTCATATGGACATGCTATTTGTTAGGGACACCTGAGAGTAGGAGGGTGTTTGCAGGTGTCAGACAGTAAGAGAATGTTCTCCAGTAGATAGTGAAGCAATTCAACTTTAAGTAAAACTTACTGGGTTTTAGGTGTAAAAATTTAGATACTTCACTTCCTAGTTAAATTTCTGTGTACACAGACTCTGTATATTTACAAATATACTTACGGGTCTGAAACTTCACATCTTTAAATAGAAGAGAAACCACTGTGTTAGTGATAGAGGATCTAATTTCTGAGTCCCTTAACCTTTGAAATAAAGGAAACCCTGAGAAGATCCTCCCAAATATTCCAGCCTTCCTACAGGTGTACATATGGAAGTGTAGTTCAGGTGGTACCTGCAGGTGTGTTGGCAAGTGCCATCAAGGTTGGATATTTGCATTTTTATTAACGAAGTGTAATTTGGATGGTAAGTGCTTGTGATCACAAGGACCTGTGTGCAAAATTGTGCCTGGAGAAGAAAGATAAATGGCATTTTCTGTGGACTGGTCCTGAGCTCTCTGCATTTTGTGGTCATCAAGTCCCTCTAGTACGTTCCTTTTACAGGAAGGGGAAAAAAAGTGATTTAAAATGCACGTGGCAGGGAGAACTTAGGAAACTTCATGTGTAGTGAGTAGACTGCGATGCCCAGTTTGGGCTGAGTGGTGCTGGTGTACCCTGAGCTCACAGCCCCGGGATGAGGAGGGGTGTCTGTGCAGGGCCAGGCTCACCCCGAGGCACCCCCTTCCCAAGGGCTGGGAATCCGACCAAAACGAGCTGCTTGTATTTACCAAACACATCAGACTGGCCTTTTTTTATCCCAGGATGAGACCTTTCACTCTTGGTCTGTTAAGAAACAAAAGCATGTCTTGAAAGCTGGACGTAGCAGCCCCTATAAAGAGGCCCATGGACACGGGTAATCCGTGTCCCTTGTCCTCAGGGGCCAGTCCCGTCCCTGTGCTGTGGGACTGAGTTGTTGGGGATTATCTGGGTAGTGAGAATGCTGGAGAACAGCAGTGCTGGCTCACCTGCAAAATCCTTCTGTAGAATCCTTCATCAGCTCAGTGCAGCACTAACATGCTGTCCTGGCAGGTAACAGTGGAGGGGTTTGCTGCTGTTTGAGGTGTATCAGGTGTCCCTGTTTTAAGCCATTTCTTAGCACTTGACTTCATGAACAGTGTGACAGACCAGTGCACTGCTTCCTAGCAGCCCAGCCTGCTTAATTTGGTTTGTTTAAAGCCTATTATGTTTCTGGAATGCTAAGATTAATTACAGATACTTCAAAACTAATTGTATGCTGCATCAGTCTGGGTTTTATGGCTCTACTCAGTCTTGTAAGATTTTACTATATGCTTTTTGTCTGAAACCCCTCTCCTAATGTTGGAAGCATATAGCCTGGTGCAGAGAACACTGCATGGTGCCTCTGCACTGCTTTAGACGCTGTCTGAAAACAGTGGGGCTTGAACTTGAGCAACGTGTAACCCTGCCATTAAATCACAGCACACATGAACCAAGAAGCAGAGTTCAGCTGTACCTTGATTCTCAGTTTTGGTGTTTCCAAGACATTTATGTCCCTCTGATGTTGTGAAATAAGTGAAACATCAGGGTTGGAACCAAGGCATTTGCCCTAGGAGCATCGGGAGGCTCTGGGGAAGGCTAAAAATCCTCTCCTCAGTGTATTTTTTTTTGACCACTTCTTTCAGCAAATGCCTAATATTTCATGTTCCCTCACCATCCTGCGCCCTGCATGCTGCCTGTTGTGGCGTCCTTGTGTCAGACTGTACAGTTATAGATTTATATACATTTATAGCACCGGTTCTTCAGTAATTCTCTTTTTTTTTAACAACTAGGGCAAACCTCCTTACGCTGCTTCAGCAGAAGAAGTAGCCAAAGAACTTAAGTCAAAATCCGAGGAATCTAAATCCTCACTTGTGTCTTCAGATGGATCCCTGGCTGAAAATGGAGTTGTGACTGAGGAAAAACCAGCTTCCCAGATGAATGGGAATACAGGAGACATCAGGGCTTCCAATCAGTCTGAAAGTGCCTTGAGTAATGACTCTAAAATGTGCAATACGAATCCTCACTTAAATGCACTAAATGCAGACAGTGTTTGCCATAAAGATGATGCTCTTGAGGCCACTGTCTTAAAAAAAGAAGAGTAAACTTATTTTTTATAGAGGGTGAAGGATGTTGGGAAGGGTCAGGATTAGGAATATCTGGAAAGAAAGAGAGCCTACAGTTACGTACATTTTTTCCTTTCCGTAAGAGAAAAATGAGGACTTTGGAAATTCGGATCCCTCTTTGATGTCAGAGATTTAAACAACACATTTTTTTAGTTTTAACCAGTTGTAGTCAAAATGCTACAATAAAACAAAAAAAAAAAAAAAGAGAATGAAGAGCATTTGACTCCCGCACTTAAAATGAAGTATACATAAAGTTTAAACTGGTTATGACAAAAGCTTGTAGTTTTGTTTTTTGAAATATAAAGAAAACAAATTTTGGCAGTCTTTAAGTATATATAGCTTAAAACTATAATTTTTAGTACTTGGCACCATATGTATGCCATTATATTTGATTTTGCATT
This sequence comes from Lophotriccus pileatus, assembly GCA_035583135.1. Classification (NCBI taxonomy): domain Eukaryota; kingdom Metazoa; phylum Chordata; class Aves; order Passeriformes; family Tyrannidae; genus Lophotriccus; species Lophotriccus pileatus. The sequence continues at coordinate 20,152,198 of JAWWES010000024.1, read as the reverse complement.
ACTGTGTCACAATAAAGCTTTCTTTAAGGCTTTGATTTCATGATTATGGGGGGAAAAAGGCACAACCACAGTTTTTTCTTTCTGAAATCTCATCACCGTTGCCGTGGTTCTTTTGTGTTTAAAAATGTGCAAACTCTCGAAACTACCAATTCTCAGTAACACTTGCAGTTCTGCTGAGTTCAATAGACATCATACATATATACGTTACGAGCGAGTTAAACGGAGATAAACTTGAAATCATAGAAGATGCAAACGACCTTTCAAAACAAACACAATGTGTTGGGAAACTTTTTGTGACTAATACCATGCATCCGTGATCAATGAACTATGTGGTTTTTGAATCAGACGTAGACCATTAGTACTACTATTTGAGCTAAACTTCTGCATGGTTCATGATTTTTAAAGTGTGTAGTTAATATTATGCATGTTATTGTCCTCTTTCTTCCATTCTTACAAGTACTGTGCCCATTTGCAAAACAAAAAAAGCTAATAATCAGTAATAGTCCTATAAAAGATGTTAACTATGTTTAGTCATTGACTGATCTTGCTCTAACCTTAAAATTTTGTGATTATTGACCTCTGTTGCATTTATTCTAAAACTTTAAAAAAAAAAATTATCTAGCCGTTTTGAATATCAACGTTACCCTGGTGTACTCATTGCTGTATGCATTATTGTTCTCTGTTGCTGTTTTATGCCTTCATATTAGCAAATATGAAATTCTGTGAAAAACAAAAAAAAAAAACGCTTTGATCTTCAAAAAAAAAAAAAGTACCCCCCTTCTGTAGCAGGAAACAAATGGCTTGTTCTTGAGAACTTTCCCATCAAGAATTTAGTATAAGCAAATATACCTGTATCATTTTGATGTTTTTGTTAGTGTTTCCAAACTTAATGTACTTCAAAATCAGAATCATTTCTTTATATTCGTTTTCATATAATTCTCCTGATGCTCTTCATCACACATTAGTGATCAGAAATGAGGTGTAATTCCCCATTCCCTGCCCGCCAGAGCTAAGTAGGTATCTTAATGTAAGTTGAAGGGAGTTCTGCCCCAACTCATGGATTGTGCAAGAATGAACTACTGTTGGGTTTGGCTGGTTGTAGATGGATTGTGGTGTGGTGTCTTTGAAGGCTATTGAATGCAACTTACAGTGCTTAATAAAAATCTTTATTCTTTTAGTATAAAATACTGTATGCCTTTTTGTCAAGTATTTTTTTAATTAACATGTAAATAAAAGTTTTTCCTATGCCCAAGTCAAGTGGTTGAGTTGGCAGGCTCCGTGGTGCCCTCCCAGAAGGCGGAGGAGGGAAGCGTGGCCTTCGGTGTCTTCCCTGGAAGTGTCCAAGGCCAGGTTGGACGGGGCTTGGAGCAACCTGGGATAGTGGAAGGTTGTCCCTGCCCATGGCAGGGGGTGGGACTGGGTGATCTTTAACCCTTCCAACCCAAACCATTCTGCGATTCCCCTGCTGCTGGGGGACACTGCACTGGTCGGAGCGTGCAGCTCCTTCAGGTGTCCCGTTTAAATGTCATGTTGAGTTGCAAATAAGACAGAAATAATGGAGGCGGTTGTTTAAAGAAGAGAAAGATCACCCCCAGGTGCTTGCAGAGTTTGATACACAAGGTGGTGGGCAATGCCTGTGCCAGCTCTGCGGGGCTGGGAACTCTGGTACAGGGGTTTGCTCTTCATCACGGATCCACCTGACAGAACATGAGGAGCTGCACATTCACACCTTGGTGCATGTTGGAATAACCATCAACAAACCCAAGGGTGCATGGGAAGGTCCCTGGTGTGCCCGTGCCAGTCCCCAGTGTGTGGGTAGGGGCTGCTGTCCTCAGTGTCACTGTGCCAGCAGCGTTTTCCACGGGCAGCCGAGGCGTGACGAGCTGTCCACCGCAGTGTGACCAGGATTAGGGTGTGAGGGTCCAGCAGATGAACAAGTTCATGGCCCCAGTGCCAGGTGCTGTATTTACTTTTTCCAGAAATCCTGGTGAAGACGTTTGGCTTGGGTGGCATGTGTATCCTTGACCTGGAGGCCGGGTTTTCTGTGAGCCCCATTTAAAGCCCTGCCACTGCCCTGGAGGGGCTGAAGCCACACTGGGGCGGGAGGAGGATGAGCCCTCAGCTGTGGGGAGGTGCTGGTGGAAGCAGCAGCGGGAGGATCCCTCGGGTACCTGATTCCTGTCTGGGAACATCGTGGTCAGACCCTGCCTGCTGTCCTGAGCTGCTTCCTGCAGGAGAGAGGCGTTTTGCATTCATTGAGTCCTCTCCCAAAGAGTCAAACTGACCCTGCGATCAATGATCCTCTGGAATGATCAGGGCATACTGCCTGGGCTTGGTCCTGAAGAACACATTCTACACCTGAGTTTATGAATAGGATAGAAAAGAAGAGAATTGGATAGGATAGGATAGGATAGGATAGGATAGGATAGGATAGGATAGGATAGGATAGGATAGGATAGGATAGGATA
>JAWWES010000024.1:20120429-20149630 GCA_035583135.1 Lophotriccus pileatus | reverse complement strand
AGGATAGGATAGGATAGGATAGGATAGGATAGGATAGGATAGGATAGGATAGGATAGGATAGGATAGGATAGGATTAGGATAGGATAGGATAGGATTAGGATAGGACAGGGCAGGATAGGATGGGATAGGATATTTCAGTTAGAAAGGACCCACAAGGATCATTAGGTCCAACTGCTGCACCCCTTCAGGGCAGACCAAAAATTAAAGCACATTATTAAGGGCATTGTTCAAATGCCCCTTAACACTGACAGTTTGGGGCACCGACCACCTCTCCAGGAAGCCTGTTCCAGGGTCTCGCGGGAAGGAGCGCTCCCTGTGTGACCAGCATCTCCTTACGCCGCTCCAAGAGACGAGTTAAAGCGGCAGGATCAGCCGTTTGGGCGGGACCTGTGGCCCTGCCCGTGCCGTGCCAGCCGCGGCAGCATCCGGGCTCTCGCTGGCTGCGCTCGCCAATTGTTTGTGTCAACGAGCGGCGACGATCGGCGTGTGCCACGGCCGAGCCCCGGCCCTGCCCGGAGCACTCGCGGCCCTCCCGGGCACCGGGCAGGGGCTGAGCCCCGGCGGCGGGGCCGGTTCGGGGCTGGGCGGGCTGCGGAGCGCGGAGCCGGCGGCCCAGCCCGGGGGTTGTTCCCAGCTCTGCCGTGTGACGGGACAGAGGGGGCGGAGGGTGAAGGGCCTCCCCATGTCATTTCCCTTCCCTCCGGCCGGGCAGGGCCGAGCGGGGCCGTGACGGGGCCGTGATGGGGCCGCGGTGTCGCTGCATCACTGCGTCACGGGCAGGGCCCTCGGCCCGGCAGAGCCGCGGGGCGTTCCCGATCCCTGCTAAAAACCCTCGGAGCGGTGAGTCCCCCGGGGCTGTGGGAAGCCCTGCAGGAGGCAGGGCCGCGGGGGCCCGTTCTCGCAGCGCCGCGGAACAGCTCTGGTGACCCCCGGCAGCCGGGATGAAGCCCCAGCGCCGGGTCCCTGCCAGGAGGGGGAGCGGGACCGCCCAGCCATCGCTCCTGCGCTGTCGCTCCCGTGCCGTGAGAGGAGTGAGGCCGGGACACGTCTTTCAGCGCTGTCAGCGCCCCAAAGCACCGTTAGCCAGCCCCGCAATTCCCCAGCCCCGCAATTCCCCAGCCCCGCAATTCCCCAGCCCCGCAATTCCCTAGCCCCATGGCAGGCGGCAGCTCCCTCGGTGGGGACAGTCCGTGTAATCCTTTGGATTGCACCGAAAGGCTGCAAAGTGAACTGAGTCCGGTCGCACTGACCCGCCAGGTACGACCGCACCGGGGGGCAGGGGCGGCTCCCACCCCATGGGATGAAGAGGGGGTGGAGTGGGACAGTGTAGAATCCCAGAAGATAAGGGGCTGATGTGTGTGCCTCAAACACTGATAGCTGTGGAGCCAACCAAGGACTGTTGGGAATATAACCAAGGATTGTTGGTCCTAATACACCACGGGAAAGAACAAGATGTGGCTGGAGAAGGGGCCATGCGGAGGTAGGGCAGCACTTTTCATGGGCAAACATCCTTGTTCTAGTTCCTGGAGATAAGCACAACACGGCACAGCGCGGGAGTGAGGCTGAGAAGTGGGCATGGACTGAAGGGGATCAAAACCACCCGAGACCCTCAAAGCCCTCTGACCCATTTCCAGAAAGGTCTGAAGGAATGGACTGCGGGGGATGGGATGGGATGGGAGCAGAAGGCTGGCCAGCAGGATTCTGACTGCTGAAGGAGGGTGGCATTGGAACCAAGTGTCTCCTGGGAGTGCCAGCCCAGAGGCACAGTAGTCAGAGGTGCCTGGAGCCTTTCAGAATGGTCAAGGGCAGGAACTTTGCTGTGGGGCCGGAGGGATGGATCACCCCAGGTTCCCAGCTGCCTTTCCAGGTGCTGCACTGAGGTGGTGCCCCGGGGTGAAGCCTCAGTGGGTTCACCCTCAGCAATGGGTTCTGATGTTCATGTCAGACCACACAGCACCTCCTGAGTAAAGTGCCCAGGAGAGTGTTCCCAGGTGCTCCCCTGGCAAAGCTCCTCCCTGCCCACGGCCCTTGGCTTCGGGTCTCTGTCAGAGCCACGCTCATCTGTGTTACTTTACTCTGGTTTCTGGTTCTAACAGTGCTCAGCAAATCGAAAGAGAAAAGTTCTAAACACTTGGAAGACCTCTTTTACCTGGGAAACTCCTGGCTGCTTTGGCTTTGGGAAAAATGAACATCCTAAGTGAGGAACGCACCCTGATCCCTCATGGAACTTTGTGGAGAGAGGTGGAACAAGTGGGGATCAGCCTGAGGCAGCAATGGGCTCATGTGCATCTCCATCCTTTATGAAGTTTTGGAGCAGGGAACACTCGTGGCCCAGCACGGTGAGGGGGTGACAGGGCCAGCTCCTGCCTGCAACCAGCTCGGGATAAAAAATAAAACATTGGGTCCAACTGCAAGTGATGAATCCTCCTGGATGGGCAGAGCCCTGGCAGCTGAGCCAGCAAACGTGTTCCTGGAGCTGCAGAGCTTGCATCTTGCCCTTGTACCCGGTGGTGACTCCTGGTCCCACGTTGGCAGCGATGCACGGCCCAGCCAAGGAAAAACCAGGAGAGGCAGGGTCAGTGCAGCACATCCTGATAAATATGCTCAGATTTCCCTGTCTTTCTGCCTTTGGATTCTTCTTGCCTGCAGTGCTGCCAGCAGGGTTGGCTCTGGGATTAACTCTTCATGGGGGTGGCTCTACGCAGGCCAGCGGTGCTGGGGGCTCAGGCACGGTTTAGGGGTCTCAGACATGGTTTAGGGGTCTCAGACGTGGTTTAGGGGGCTCAGGTGTGGTTGGGGGCTCAGGTGTGGTTGGAGGCTCAGGTGTCACGCGCAGCAGGAGCAGGGCTGTCCCTGCTGCTGCCCCTGGCAGGTGGGTGTGCAGGGGTCTCACCCTCCGCCTGGGGAACCCGCAGTCCCTCTGTGCCAGGTTCTCAGCACCCCTGCTGTGCTGGGGGTGTGATCCCCACTGCTCTGGATCTCCAGCAGCCCCGAAAGTCCACAGGGCACAACAGCCCTGCACATTGATGACACTGTGGGTTGGACAGGGCTGTGAACCACCTAGTCTAGTGGAAGGTGTCTTGCTCATGGCAGGGGGGTGGAACAACCCCAAACAAGCTGTGATAAGATGATCCTGTGACCCACAGATCACAGTGGTACCCCTGACTCACTCATCACTGCCATGATGTGCACGGGGACAGATCCCAGCCCAGCCATGGGGCACCCTGGGTGAGCAGCCCCCGGGGTGCTGGCCGTGGTGACCACAGTGGCCGTGTCCTGAGCAAGGCTGTGCCAGGCTGCTGGCTCCCAGCTCTGCCCCATCTCCCCCAGCCTGCCCTCTGCTCCCCGCTGCTCCCATCATCAGTGTGCTGACCCTCCCTCTCCTGCCTTGTTTTGCTCTTCCACATGAGGATCCGGTCCCCTGTCACTCCTCTGAGTGCAGCAGGGAGGTGGGTGGAGGTTTTGCTTGTTCCCTGGCCCAGTCCAGGGGCACTGGGCACTCCTGTGTCTGTTTCATTTTTATTTTATTTAAGTTATTCCCCTGAAGGCCACATTCAGTGAGAACTGCACACAAGACATGGACAGTGTCACTGAGGCTGCCCTGCTGCTGGTACTGCCACAGGCAGGCTCCTGCCCTCCCCTCCTGCCTCGACCTGGGCCCCTAAGTAAATGAAATAAAAGTAAGTAAAATAAGTAAAATAAAGTCGATAACAGAAAATAAATATCTGAAAAATTAAAATCTCACAAAAGAGACTGATAAGTTTTATTGACAACTGACAGGAAGGTTCAAAGTTTGTATTTTTGCCAGTGTACCTTGTGCAGGTTCTAGTGACTGACAACAGACACACAACTCAGTGTCAGTGTGACACCAAACCCAGTGCAGTGACTCACGGCTCGCCCATGACTGCAGGGGGGACACAGTGACACCGGAATTCCAGGGGGTGCTTTGGAATACGGCTGTTTGCGTGGACATGCTCATGGGACTGAGGAAAGGTGGTGAGGATATAATTCCTCACAGCTTGTATGGGCTGGGTGAGCAAAGCCCATAAACAACTGGGAGAGGGAGATGAGCACAGGACATGGCGTGGAGGAGCTGCTGTGTTCACAAGTGCTTCAGGGAATAGTCACGGAATCATCTGGGTTGGAAAAGGCCTCCAAGACCATCAATCCAGCTGATGACTCCCTGCTCCATACCATGAAAACACGGGTTTCAGGAAGGGAGGGCCTCCCTTCAGGCTGCAGTGCAGGTGTTTGGGGTGTGCAGAGCCACGGAGCCCAGAATCCTCATAACTGTCCTGCAGGCATCCCAATCTCCAAAGGGATGCCATTTAAACCCTGAGCTGAGCTGGGAGATGTCCTTGGCATGAGGAGCAGTGTAAAGGTGTGTGCAGCTCTGGGATGGCTCCTGAGCTGTTCCTCTCCATCCCGCCTTACTTCCAGGACATGCTCTTCTACTTTCTGGCTGAAGCTGTGAGCCATTAAAGCCACGACAGATCAATTTAAATGTACCATTTTACAGGCTTTCAGGGGGCAGGTCCTTTTGTGGTGCACTGCCATGAAGGAAGCAGGTCCCTCAGTGCACCTTGAGACGCTCAAACCCACCGAGTCACAATTTGGGACGTGGGCCTGTGGCCTCCCACTGTGTCACTGCACTTGGGGACGTGTCAGAGGCCACCTGTGGTGGGGCTGAGCGTGTCACCCACACACAGCCCTGTGTGTGACAGTCCTTCCAGTGCGTGTACACACAGTGGGCAAGGGGAACCATCCTGGCAGCCCCTTTTCAGCAGGGCTGTCTGTACCAACCCAAAGTGGGGTCTGTTTGTACCAACAACAGCCACCTTGCTGTAGAAAAACTCACATTTGAAATTTTTTGGCTCCTTGAATTTCCCTTGTCCTCCACAGGTGATTCTGAGGATTTTTGCAGACTGATGAAAAAAGGCTGAGAAATATCCGCTTTCTTTTTTGCTCTAAGACAAACAGAAGTTTCCCCCTCACATCCCCAAATGTAAAGGATTCAAGATGCTGAATTCATCATAAGGGAACTAAATCCCACCTTATCTCAGAGACCCATTGTGAGCACTCTCTAGGAAGTTCTCCCTCCTCAGGGAAAGGTGTCAGTGGCTTTTGAACACTCTGGGGACACAGGTCCTCCCAAAAGCCCCACAGTCTGGTCGTTTAACCTCTGTCAGAGCCTTGGTGTGGTGGAGCAGCCTCAGCTCAGACTCCACGGTTCCCCTTTTGCCTTTGCTGTGGGAGGGGGCCGGTGGGGATGTGCAGGGTTGGTGTGCACAGTCAGTCAGTGCCTCGGCATCCCCTCACAGCCCAGATGCTGCTGGGATCCGATTCTTGGTGGGAACAAGGTGTTCATTACCATCCTTTTGGTGTCACAGGAGGGAAAGGGCTCTGCGAGTGGAGGTGGTGACTTTAAAGGCAGGAGTCACACAGTCACAGAATCACCGGGTGTTTTGGGCCGGAGGCGACCTTAAAGACCATCTCATGCCGACCCCCAGTAAACCCCCCAGGTGGTTAAACCCCCACTAATTTGATTTTAGTGAATAGAAAGAAGCCCATTCTTGTGTTTTGTTTGGTTTTGGTTTTGGTTTCGTTTTTGTTTTTTTTTTTTATGTGAACCATCCCCAGTGTATATCTGTGTGCCCCCACCCGCCCTCCCCACCTGCACACCGGCTCCGGGCGTTGTTCCTGCGGGTCGCACCGCACTTACGGCCACTTCCCCCGGCTTCCCGGTCCTCGGGGCAGACCGGGAGCCCCCCGCGCTCCCCGCGGGCACCACGAGCGCCCCCCGCGCTCCCGCCGACACCCCCCGAGAGCCCCGAGCGGGGTCCCCCCGTCCCCGCACCCCCCGAGCGCCCCCCGTGCGGGTCCCCCCGCACCTCCCGCAGGCCCCCGCGGCGGGGCGGGCGGGGGCGCTCGGGCTGGGCAGCTCCCTCCCGGCAGGCGGGGGTTAACACAAACACGCGCGTTCCGCCGAGCCCCCGCCGCGCCCCGGCCCCGACCGGGAAGCCCCCGCTCGGCTCCGCTCCGCCCGGCCCGGCCCCGCTCGGCCCCGCTCCCTCCGGGCTGACGCAAGGCCGGGCCCGCCGGGGAGGCCGCGCCGGGCTGTCACCAGGGGGCACCGCCGCGATCGCCGAGCACCGGGAATCACCATCCTGGAGGGACAACAACAACAACAACAACAGAGAGCCCCGGCCCGCGGCGCCGGCGGGCGGCGGGACCCGGCCATGGCCCCCGGCTCCGGGCAGCGCTTCCCTGTCCTCCGGCACCGCTCGCCTGCCCCTCAGGAGCCCTAAATCCACTGCCGCGGGTTTTTAGCGTCATTTTTTTATTATCTTTTTTTATTATTTCGGTTTCCCCCCTCTCTCCCCTCTCCCCCCCGCGTCCCCCCCTCGCGCCCCGGCCCCGCCGTGCCCGCACTCGCCGCGCTCCGCTCGGCCGGGCGGGCGGGCGCCGTGAGCGGAGCGGATCGGCGCGAACATGGCGACGGTGCCCGTCTATTGCATCTGCCGGCTGCCCTACGACGTGACCCGCTTCATGATCGAGTGCGACGCCTGCAAGGACTGGTTCCACGGCAGGTAACGCACCGCGCCCGCACCCCGGCCCCCGGCCCCGCCGCCCCCGGAGCTCCCGCCGCCGCCGCCGCTCTCCCTCCCGCAGGCCTTCCCGGCGCGGGGAAGGAGGAGCCGGCGCTGCCCCGGCGCCGCTCCCGCGCTGCCCGCGCGCTGGTTTTGTGTGTTTTGGGGGGTTCGGGGCCGCGTTCCCCGCACAAAGCTGCTCCCCCCGCGCTGACACCGAAGCCCCCCGGGGGTGGCGGGAGCCATTGTGCGCACCCGGGGAGGGGACGGGGCCGCCCCGCGTCCCTCCTGCAGCCGGGCCCGGGGCGGGGGACGCGGGGCTCGGCCGCGCTGTCAGCGGGCTCGGCCCCGGCGCCTCGGCCTCCCGCCCGGGCAGGGCTCGGGCGCCCCGGCCCCCCGCGGGTGTTCCCCGGTGACAGGGCGGCCATGGCCGGGGCGGGCCGGGGGCTGCGGGAGCGCCCGCCCTGAAGCCCCTCGGCGCGGGGAGCGGGGCGGGGAGGCGGCCCGGGGCGACCGCGCTGGCTCAGCGCCCACCCCGCGCCCGGGCAGCACCCGGGGGACCCCCGCGCCGGCCCGGGCCGGGGCTGGGCCTGCCTGGCGGGGCCGCGGGCAGGGGAGCGGCGGGGGGGCCGGGCGGGGCGGGGGACTCGGCTTTTCGGCTCGTTTCTCCCAAAGCGCCTCCCGGCGCGCAGACAATGGGCGGCCGCGGCGGAGTTGGGGCGGGCGGCGGAACTTCGGCGGTGCCTGGTGCGATGGGGCTGGCGGGGAGGCGGCGGCCGGGGGGACCGAGAGCCGCGGCAGCCACCGGGTCGCTCGGGCGGCCGGTGCCGGGGGAGGGGGGCGGCAGCTGGAGGGGGGTGGGCGCAGGGGCAGCCCCCCGGCAGGAGCCCTCGCTCCCTCCGGGTGTGACGGAGGAGGGATGGAGTGTCACCGGCTTCACAGCAATTCCCCGGGAGTGATAAAAGTGTAAAAATTGCAATTAAAATCAGGTAAATCACCTGGACGAGCGCTTTGTACGTCAGGGGTTCGGTCGGGTTAGGCTGCCTGTCTTTGATCGGAACCAGCGCGCTCCGAACAGCTGGCGGGGGAGGCGAGAGGCACTGCCCGTGCTTCTCTCGGATGCTCGAGCGGGCCCTGGGGCAGCCGCGCATCTCTCGCGCGGAAAAAACTGTGCAAGAAACTTTGCCGTGGCATTAGGAATGATGTTCTGCCATTTATTCAAAAGGCTGCGTAGGAACAGGAAGGAAAATACAGAAATAGCCGGTCCGAGTGCCAGTGCTGGCAGAGGGGTGCTCTGCACTTGTGGTGCGGGACAGGAGGCTTTGAAGGACTTGCGCTGGCCCGTATCAGTGAGGACTCGGGCACAGATGACGAGGTGAGGCTGGACAGAAGCCTCAAGCATGAAATTTAGAAAGTTAAAGTACATAAAAAAAAAATTTGAGATTTTCAAGCGCAGTGGTGACAGCGTGGATTCCTGAGAGGTAAACGGCAAAAGGAGTTGAGCTGCCTGCACACAGTGGTGAATTTTGATTGAAACGGATGGAAAGAGATTAGTTGTAACTGATCACGCAAGTGATCTTTTTGTGGGCAGCTGAGGGTCAATGGCACAAGGGAAGGTGTTTCATTTTGTGGCATAAAGAGGCGGAATTGATTTGTAGCACTGCTGGGGGGGTAGAGAGGGTTGCACCCTTTTTTCTTAGCTCACCGTAGTGTCCAGAGATTGATTTTAAAGGAAGGAAACTGCAGAGGAGTTCACTTCTCACCGTGTCAAAACCTGAGATAATTGTATTGAGAAGTTCATGGACTATGTAGTAGCACACAGTTTATCTATGGCCCTGTTTGTTTTCCTTGGTGTTATGCAAACAAATAAATAGTCAACAAAGAAAATACGAATCAGGGTTTAGTTGTATGAAATTGTCTCCTGGACATTCAAAACACTCTTGGTGTTAATGTTTATATGGAAATGCAACAAAAAAACCTTACAATGTTATATAGCACTGCAGCCAAAAATGCAATGTTATGTAGGTGCTGCCACCAAAAATGAGCAAGTGTGCCAAGCTGCGTAGTGTTCAGGAGGTTTGCCCAGTGTTTTAATTATTTAATCATGCTTATGTCTCTTGTTAACATGATGTACAGTGTGCATCTCAGAAAAAAAGGGTGACATTTCTGGTTTGGTTTTATAGAAGTGGGTCTGGTGTTTTCATGTTTCCCTTCTGATGGCAGTTCCCAAATATTTAAAGAAATGTTTTCCACGGGTTTAGCCCCACAGCAGTCACAGTCTCCCTGACATCTGAGGCTGGGTAACCACTCTGTGGCCACTTTGGCGGTTCTGATGGCAAATTGATATTTTCAAAGTATCAAAAGTGTGTTAAGTTTACGTACTGCAGTTTAGAAGCTGGAGACAGGGCGGTGGAACCCTCTCCAGTACACCACTGGGCACTTGGCAGTTTGCTGACAGGACACTGGCTAAAGGTTGGGAATTGCTGCTCCATGTCATTTCCCAAAATCTGTGCCAGAGGGACAGATTCGGGCTTCTCTGGGGGTTTTAGGTATCACCAATGGCCTTTATTGTCTTTTCCAGGAGTTTTTCTCTTGTGAATCGGTGTTAGATCTTTCTGCAGAAATTGCTGCTTAATCCTGAGGAATGTCAGGGTGGCCCCTCACCGCTGGCTCCAACCTCCTGTGTGACAGGGAGGGTGGCACCTTGGAGTGGTCACTGTGCTGGCCTGGCCACTGCCATCATTGTGGTGTTAGGCCTGCATGTGGTGACTGAATTGACAGGGACACCTGACAGGTTTCTTGTGATGGAAATGAGGTGTCTGTGTTGTTTTGTGGGTCAGCAGCCTGTGGCAGCCTGTCCGGGGTGGTGGTGCTGATGTTTCAGTGAGTGCTGTGCCTTCCTCTGAAAGATTTTGGGCCCCTCTGTTGTGACTCTGACACTAGAGACCCTTAGACACTGTTGTGTGTTGAGCCACAGAGCTGCTGGTGTGTTCTCAGGACACTGGTTGTGACTCTTCGTGAGACTGAGGTTGGATCATTCCTGTGCTCTCTGTTTGCCTGAGCTGTTCCAGACAAGTAGCTTCCAGCTGTCAGGAAAGGATATGAAGGTGATCTTAGAGTCAAATGACAATAATGCTCGAGTGGGCATGGGGCTGTTTGACTTCTCTTTTTGTGCAGATCATGTGTTGTTTTATGTGGCTGTTTGGGCTCAGCTGCCTCAGTGCTCTGCCCTGAACAGCCCATCCTCGGTGCTCCTGGTTTCCTGGCCCCTCCAGCACCTGTGCAAGGTCCTCACCTCTTGGATCCCATCCCAGGGAGGAGCCTTGGTGTGTTCCACCTGTTACCCAGCACCAGGTCCGCAGGCAGCAGTGACACCAGGGTGTGGGGAGTGCTTGGGGTGGGGCTCTTTGGACTTTGGAGAAGGCCAGGAAAGGAGGAGGAGGAGGAGGAGGGAGAGGCCTTGATGTACGAAGAAGCTGAGACTCAGCAGGTGCCCAGGGATTCTCTGCCATCTCCAGGGTAGGCCTGGCTGGACAAAGAGCTTGGTGCTGGTCGTGCCACGGGAGAGCTTCTCTGGGCACAGGTGGTGTGGACAAGGTGGTTCATCACCTTGGTGGAGCAGCCTGTGCAGCTGTGTGAGGTGAGGAGCTCTGCCTTCTGCTCAGCTTCCAGCTGGCTGGCTGTGACCAGTGGCTCTGCGTGTGGGGTGGGAGCCCCCTCAGGGGCATCCTCTGTTCCCCCGCACCTTCCCAGCAGCTGGGAGTGGCAGGGGTGGGGTTGCTGACAAGCTGCTGAGGGCTGGAAGGAGTTGTGCATGACGACAGGTCTCCTCTCATCTACGATGGAACATCACAGAACCTCACATCCAAAGAAATGCAAGTCCTTTTGTACGAGTTTGTTCCACTAGAAATCTGTACGGGGTTACTCGTTACAGCTGTGGGTGAGGGGAGGTAAATTATTCATTTTCTCGGCAGTGTTTTGTTACCTGTTCTTTTAACACACACCTGGTGCTGTAGGTGGGGTCACGCTTGCTAAATGAAAGAACAAGTAATTTTGTATTTTTTATGTTACCCCATGTATATGAAAACTTTGAACCTTCCTGCCCCAGGCCTAGCAGAGATCAATAAGTTAGGAAAAAGTTTAGTTACCTAAAAGCAGCTCAGGTAGTTGCCAGAGTGGCCTAAAATGATGATTTGGGTTACTCAGGATGCCCCAGTGCACAGAGTTAAGGAAAGCAGAGTGTGCTACTCTGCAGAGTCAACCTTGTGGGGGGAGATTTTATGTTCCTAATGGAATGTTCAGTGTTGTTCCTTTCAAAAACAGGTCTGGTTTTGCATAGCACCATCTAATTCCTCTTTTTTACTCTGTTTTACATTTATCACTAGTTGTGGGCAAATTTGGAAATTTGGGTAAAAATTGAAGATGAAGATAATCCTAAAACTACAGCGTTGTTTGCCTTGGTATTATCACAGCAGAGGGAGTCCCTGAGGTTAATTGTGCTGTGCACAGAATGATTTCCTTTTGTGTGCTGAGTTCAGACAGAACCAAGGTGTGTAGGTTTTTCAAATAACTAAAAATTTCAGATTATTTCAAGTTTTCCCGAAGAGTTAGTCAGCATGACAGCCTCAGTCACCCTGGGAACCTGACCACAGCAGCTGCCACGAATAAGCCATGCTAATGCCTATAGCAGAATGATTCCTCTTGTCCTCTGTTCCCAGCAATTAAAAAAATCAAGGCAGGTTCTTTAGAAATTACCTTGCAGCATGGTAATTATTATGGATAAAGTATCTGCATGGACACTTTAGTGGGTGTTGGTTGCCTTAGAAAGAAAACAACCCAAACAAAGAAAAACACCTACTTTTGTGTTAAAAATCTGATATGTTGATATGGAATGTGAAGAAGATTGGAACTTAAAAGTGCTTAAACCCTTCTTGTTTTCGTGTTGAAATTGCTGTAATTTTGACTTTCCTTTCAGTACCACAGTATTATTTTTTCTGTTCGAAGCTGACCAGAGAACTTAAGAAGCTTTTTTTCATTTCAAATCCATTTTATATCTTCAGTTAAACTCTTTTTAAGTGTCCAGGGCTGTATGGAGGTAGGAATGTGTGGCACACTTGTCCCAGTACTGATGGTGGGTTTGTTGACTCGTAACTGTTGCCCCACCCCTGGAAGCGTTCAGGGACAGGGCTTGGAGCAACCTGGTCTGGTGGGACCTATGGCCCATGGGGTTGGAAATAGATGGTCTTTAAGGTCCCTTCCAACCCAAACCATTCTGGGATTCTGTAATACTCCTGTGTGGTCCCACAGGGATGGCTAACACCACCTTCCAGAGCACCACAAGTCTGGCTGGATGGTGCAGCACATCGGTTTTGTGTGTTGCCATGTTGTCACTGCTGTGTTCTTGGTCCTTTGGCATGGCTGAATAAACTGCTTGTCTTACCCCTTACCCTCCATCTGTGCTCTGAGGAAGAGCCTGGGGTTCAGGATGGAAAATAAGTCAGAGTTTTTAAAGTGCCACTAAAGCTTTCAGCTGACCTCAGAGAACCTCTCGGGTCATTGTAGTATCAGTCACAACTGCAGAAATAATTTGTAAGTATTTGTTAAAAGTAGAGCCTCAATTTGTGTATCAGATTTCCAAATACAAAGTTTTATCATAGAATCATGGAATCACAGGATGGCTTGGTTTGGAAGGGACCTTAAAACCCCTCTTGTTCCATCCCCAGCCATGGGCAGGGGCACCTTCTGCTAGACCAGGTTGCTCCAAGCCTGGTCCAACCTATCCTTGAGTTTATTTGTGGTTTTATCTTGCAGAGAAATTACACTGGGAGGTTGAAAACCTGCTTTTGTTGTAAATTAAAAGAGTTGAATTCTTACTCAAAAAACCAGATTTGCATGGAAACTGGTGTTCACCCTTAACATTCCCATGGTGGTATTGTAATACTGAACAAAAGGAAAGGCTCCCCGTTTAGCTACTCATGCAAGAAGTGCATCAGCTTCCCATTTCTGAGCCTTCTCTCCTCTTCTTCACCACTGCCTGGGTAGTTGGATGGGTTTCACTGGGTGCCTGGGCAACATCTTGGCCTGCAGAGCTGGCTCTGAAGGAGAGCAGGTGCCTCTCCTTCGATCTGTTCTCTGCCGTGGAACTGAGCATCACCGTTAGACACCTCCAGGCTCACACTGCCTGAGTTTCTTGGGTTTAATCCTGATTGTTAGAAGAGCCTGAGATTTCAGTTTGAAAAAGCATTCAACTGACATGGAGTCTAGTTGTGAGAACTGATGACTGCAGTTTATGCAAAGAGGAGTTTAGGTACCATGAGTGCTTAGCTGGCCTGGACATTGTGGTTTTCGTGTGTCAGCTCAGAAATCATGGCATTATTCTGCTAATTAAAGGATGCTTTAGAAAATCCACACCTAAGTGTCCAAGAGTGGACAGTAATGTGGGAAGTTGTGGCCTACACGACCATTGTCTGGTCCTCTGGACCTGAGAGCAAGTAGAGATCACAGGAAGTTTTGTATATAACAATTCTTTTAATTTCAGAGGGTTTTACCCAGATTTCACCTCTGGAAATGTTATGAGTGTTAAGCACAGTTCATATTTCATTTAAAAAAAAAAAAAAGAAAGAAAAAAGAGAAAGGGTGTGGGTTAATGAGTTCTTTCCAGCAGCCTGAGCCTTTGTCTTCGCTGTGTTGTGAGTCCTTTGGGCACCTGGGTACCTGTTGAGTTGAGCAGTAGCAGGATGGCAGCAGCCTGACCAGGTGCTGCCTCTTAATCAGAAAAGTTAAAGCCATGTCACAACAAAGAAATGAGTTCTGCGGGCAGAGGGGGACTTTTTCCTTAGTGCTGAATAGCTCCATAGTCAAGGAAATGGGTTAAGATGTCTTGAAAAAAAGTTATTAAAGCAGTGTAATTATATATGGGGAGAAACTGGGGGAGAGAAGAAGTGTTACAGAACCACTCTAAGGCTTTCTAAAACTCTAACCCCATCAGCTTTAATATTACCTTAATACATTTTCTTCTTTCTGACCAATATGCATTTTGTAGTAGCAGTAAAATGTATCTACACCAAAAACTGAATGTCTTTTCCTAGTCCAGACAGCTCTCTCCTGTATGGCAGCCTGTAGGTGTACAGTTCTTAAGCACTTCATTAAAACATGGCTTGTGACATTAAAAATATCTTATAAAGGTGCTCTGTAGCGGTGCTGGAGGCTTTTTTTTGTGATACAGGTGAGCTAATGCTGTGAAATCACCTGGGTTTTTCAGTGACCATGTTATGTATCTTATCAGTGGCTGATAACACTGTAACGTGGGTGTACATTAGCAAGTCTTACACTGGCTGACTGATATGAATAGTAATTTCTTTGTAGAGTTTTATCTGAAAACAATGAGCCTGTGCACAGTCTATTTTAGGGCTCTATGCACAGCTATTTTTGGACGTTACCTGGCTGTTTGTTGCATCCAAATTCCTCCTGTGTACAATGTATTGGCAACAACAAGGTGTTTAGCAAATCTCAGCAGGTCTCTCATGTGTCTGTTTTTGGGTTTGTCCCCCACTCCACGTGATGACTGAGCAGCAAAAGCCCCTCAGAAGAGCATTCTCTGAGGGGCCGTGGTCTCTGGTAGTGTGATGTGATCAGGCTGCAACATCTTGAGGCAAATGACCTCAAGTTGTGCCAGGGGAGGTTTAGTTTGGATATTAAGGGAAATATCTTCACGAAAAGGCTTGTCCAGCACTGGCACAGCTGCCCAGGGCAGAGGAGGTGTCCACATTCCTGGTGGGATTCAAAAGACGTGTAGATGTGGCACCTGGGGACATAGGTTAGTGGGGGGCTTGGCAGGGATGGGGAATGTTTGGACTTGATCATTTTAAGGATCTTTTCCAACCTGAAGGATTCCATGATTCTGTGATCTCCAGCTTTGCTCCGGTGCTTGGTGTTCTCCAGCACTGGGATCCCAGTCTGGGGTGCATCCAGGGGGCTGAGGGATGATTTTCTTCTGGTCTGGGAGACTGCAAACCCCTCCTTGTTGCACTCCCCTGGCTCTTGCAGAGAGATGTCAGAAGAGGCCAACTATGAGTGCAGAGTCCCCAGCCAGCAGCCCATGGAGGAGTTCCCCTCTTCTCTTCCTCCCAGGCACATCCCCAAAAGTGGTGGGTGCTGCTTCTCCAGGTGAGGGCAGGGCTTAGTCCTGACCTTCCAGGCAGGGCAGGTGTGAGGACACTGAGCTTCCCTGTGTGTGTGTGTGCTTACAGATTCCCAGCTATCCCTCTAATGGGATAGTCAGCAATTTTCAGTGTTTCATCCATTAGTTTTTGCAAGCGGTCGAGACAAGCAGAAAGTTAAGCAATAGTATATTTTGACAGGAAAAAAATAATCCAGAATTGCAGAAACAAAGATATTTTTACATTTCCTGTTTGCAGTTGTTAACCTGGTAATCTGGAACTATGTGAGAGCTGCTGGAGTTACGCTGCCTTGTTGTTTTGATGGAATTGCTCGTGGATTTCATTGCATTTTCCTCTTTTAGCAAAATATATGGTACATTTACTCTCAGAAACACCATTTCTCCTGGAAGTTTTCATCTGGCAGACTGGAAGGATGTCACAAGTGAAAAGAAGACGTGAGATATTCCTGCTGGGAGTCAGTAGTTGTGATTTTTTTGTTAAACTTCCGTTTTTGCTGTTAACATCTCAATGGAAGGGGATGGAAATGTGAAAATTGGCTGGAACGCTGTTCCTGTGCCATATGTGCCATGTCCCACGTGTCAGGAGCACACAGAGCAGCCAAGGATCATTGTTCGGGAGCACAGTCCCCATAGCCAGGTTTTAAGTGATATTTAGTCCCCTTATTGAGCATCTCAGCAAAGGCTCTGGGTCAGGGCAGGAGGGCAGGTGAAAGGGCTCAGAGTGTTGTTGCTGCTTTGTCTGTGTTTGAACAGGGAGAGCGTCTCCTGGGTCACTGTGCTCTCCATTTGGGATTTCCTCTCTATTCCTGATCCTAAATCTCTTTAAATACAATTGCAGCAGTTGCTAAGGAATGTAGAATTTGAGTGTATCTAGTGTGCTGTTAATTTATTTAGCTATACTGAGCAGTTTATTGGCTGGAATTAGCTGGGAGCAGGAACCCCTGGCTCTTTGCAGGCTGCCATGACTACAGCATATGAAGTCCTTCCTGTCCCAGAAATATTTTTTTGGGAATTAAAGAATGCTATCACGGTGAGGAATCCTGCTGGACACCTGGATGAAGGGTCATTGAGCAAAGAATGGTAAGCAGGTAGTGCTGCTAAGTCTTTTTTTCCGTGATCACTTCAGAAATCCAAGTCCCAGAAGTGTCATCAGAAGGCACAAGACCTCCAGGGTTCCCAAAGTGGCCCAAGGCTGCTCTCCTGCTGCTGAGGGGAGTCCATGGGCCACTTCTCATCAGTCTCCGCTCTCTCATCCCTGCTCATCATGTCCAAAACACTCAAGCTGCTACTCTTCAGTTAGTTGCTGATGAGGGATTAATCATTCCAAAGACTTGACTAATTCCTGGTTCTGGAGGTAAGGCCTCTCAGTGAAGCTTTGCCATCGAAAGGCATAAAGATGGTAGAGCGTGTTAAAGAGGCTGGAAAAGCTGAGGATTCCATTTCCTTACAGGGGAACACAGGACTTGTTCTAAGAGGGGTGGGTTTGCTCTTGCTGAGGTGGCCGAGGAGGCCTGAAAACACTCAGGCATGTTCTGAGAAGATCCTACAAGTTCACAGTTTTTGGTACCGAAGTGGTTCTTGGCAGTATTCAGAACTCTTATCCACCAACTCTTCTGCATCAGGACAAACACATCAGCCAAATGAAAGCACAGCTGGTCTTGAGGGAAAGTCAACAAATTTCTCGTTCCATACAGAGACCTTTTAACTTTTGACCATGTTTCAGTGAATGTCTTTCACATCTCTTCCACTCCACATTCATGTTTCCCATTTGCTCTGTCTCTATTTGCGGTAACTTGTCAGGCAAATGTTGGTTATCCGCATTAAACTTGTAGAGGAGCCAGTTTAAAATAATTTTGCTAGTTATTGTTTAGGTGGCTTGGCTCTGAAATTGGGTTTCTACCTTTTGAATTGGCCCATGAATAACAGCAGAAGTCCTCAGCCTTGCTTGGAGCTTGAGCAAGGAGAAAAATCTCTCCCATACGATGAACTGGCACTGATAAGTCAAAGTGTGAGTATTTAAGAGAAGTGAAATCCCTTGATGGAGTGGGCATATGTTGGATTTAGTCACAACTAGCAGAGCTACAACCCCAGCAGCTCCCAGGGGTTGTTGGTTGTGGGAACAATCCATCGTCAGTTCTGCAGGAGAGCTCGGTGTTCCTCAGTGGGGCTGAGTAGGAATCACCACTCCAAAGCCCAGCTGCCTGCTTTTTCCAGGAGTAAATATTGGGGTGGTTGGGGAAAATCATCCTGGTTCTCTGGTCGCTCTATTGTGATGTTGAAGAGAGGGTAAAACTTGGTGATAAAACTGGAAAATCCAGCAGGGATTAAGAGCCCTGTGGGAGAACCGACCTGCAGAGCCCCACAGGGCCCCAGGAGTGTGGGGGTGGGATGTCTCCAAAACACTGGCTCAGTTTGTAACAGACCTGTGCAACTCTGTCTGTGTCCAAAGAATGAAGGGAAATAATGTATCCAACTCCTTGAGAGCCCTCTCCATCCATGCCGGGCAGAGTGTCCTGACATGCAGAGTCTCGGCACTTTCTCCTCCAGCTTTAAAAGCAGTATCAGAAATAGTAACAGTTTTTCACCCACAGCTGCCTTTCACCGTGGCATGTAGCTCACAGTCCCCTGCAGTTTTACTCCCACATCTTCCAGCAACCTTTGATTCCTGAGGACATTGCTGATGCACTGAAACACACCCATTCCTTCCCCAGCGCCGGGCGCTGTCATGGGTGGGGGTGAAGCACTGGGAGCTGAGCGAGTCTGCGTTGCCGTGGTTCCATCAGGCTGGATTTTGTAATGGCAGCTCCTGTTCAGTGCAAGAGTCTAAACATTTATTTTGAGGGACAGTTGCATGATTTTTTTCTGCTTTCCTTGGTCCTTCAGCATTTCTGTCTGTGGCTGCAGCGTGGCTGGTGCCCAGGTTGGAGCACACAGCACTGCACTGATCCCTCTGTGGTTGGTAGAACTCCGGAGAGGAAAGATCCTCCGGATTTAAAGTTCCTGTGTAAATTGTTCAAGTCACAATTCTGTGTTAAATACTCAACATTTATATATAATAATAGTGAAGGGCCTCCAAGAGAACTGGAGAGGGATTTTGAC
This sequence comes from Lophotriccus pileatus, assembly GCA_035583135.1. Classification (NCBI taxonomy): domain Eukaryota; kingdom Metazoa; phylum Chordata; class Aves; order Passeriformes; family Tyrannidae; genus Lophotriccus; species Lophotriccus pileatus. The sequence continues at coordinate 20,131,761 of JAWWES010000024.1, read as the reverse complement.
AAGGGCATGGAGTGACAGGGTAAGGGGCAGTGATTTTAAACTGCCAAAGGGCAAGGTTAGATGGGATATTAGAAAGAAATTCTTGGCTGTGAGGGTGGGGAGGCCCTGGCACAGGTTGCCCAGAGAAGCTGTGGCTGCCCCATCCCTGGAAGTGCCCAAGGCCAGATTGGACGAGGCTTGGAGCAACCTGGGCTAGTGGAAGGTGTCCCTGCCCATGACAAGGGGTTTGGAATGAGATGGGCTTTAAGGTCCCTTCCAACCCAAACCATTTCATGATTCTGTATTTTCAGACATACCAGTTAAACACAGAGGTTCAGGCAGAGGACAGGGTGATGGGATGACAAGGTTCCGTTACTGGCTTTGCCCCTCCTCTCCTTTGAAGTTTTTGTCAAATTAGTTAATTTCTCTTTGGTCGGGTTCACTTTAACTCTCTCATGTGTGCACATTAATTTGAATATGTTAATTTTGTAGATGTAATAACCTGATGAAGAAAATGAATAGTTTATCTCTGGAAAAGGGAGGGGAATGAAAGCTGTTCTGGAAGGCCGAGTCAGAAGAGGACTGGAAGGGCTGGCAGCAGTGTCGTGGTCTGAGCTTGCTGGGTTTCCCCAGTTGGCCACTGATGGCTGGCTGGCCACTGGAGCTGCCTCTGTAGAATCCCAGAATTCCAGCCTCCAAAGGGGCATTTGCTCTCACAGGTATCCTCTTGGCTCCCCTTTTGCCAGGCACTGACCGACATTGTGTGCCATCTGTGCAGCAACAGCCTGGGCAGTTTCTGTTCCAGAGAAGCCCAACAAACCTGTCAGGGTGTGGAGTCGGCCTCAGCTGCTTAGAATCCTCAAAAATGATTTCTTTAAGGCAGAATGTGTGTCTGGAACAGACAGCTCTCCTTGAGAGCCTGCCAGGTGTCTGGCAGGGCAGAGGGGTGACAATCCACGGTGGGTTTTGTGAGAGTGTGTCACCATATGTAGCACTCATTATATCTACCGTTGGAATCATAGATCTGTGTACATGTTGTGGTTTCTGGAAATGCAGGAAATGCCATGTGCTTGCTCTTCTGGAGGTTTGTTGGATTCCATTCTGGGTTTCATTTTTTCTCAGCAAAATTTACCTGATTTTACATCCTGGCTAACTCAGGGTTTGGATGTGCTCAGCTCTGTGTTCCTCCTGCGTATGCACTGCTTGCTGTGACTGCTTCCCAGGGAGTGTGGTGATATCCCTTTGGTTTGCAGGCTGGACACAGCCCAGTGCCCTTGTTGGGGGCTGTGGGTGTTCCTGAAAGTGGGTGTTCATGTTTCAGATGAATTCCTGATGTTTGCAGGCTGTGTCGAGGGGAGCAGGTGAGGAAAGGGGTGTCCGTGGAGTGACTGTGGTTGAGATCCAGAGATGCCATGAGTTACACCAGTGAGGAGATGGTGAGAAGTGCAGTCCTGCACCAAGTGTGTCACTGGGCAGAGTGCTCTGCTCCCAGTTGCAGACTGGGGCTGCCCTTAACTGGTGTTGGCTGCCCACACCAGTAAAGGATTGCCCAAGCACTGGGCTTCACTGGAGGTGCCCTGGAGTGGGATGCTCTGGGCAGGGCCCACCACGGGCACTGCCCCTGCCCACAGCAGCAGCTGTTGGAGAGGGCAGGAGGGGGGGTGTGACAGCACACAGCCCAGAGAGAGGAGTAAAGCTGCTGCACTCGTGTATAACTGAGCTGTGAGGCACCTGCCAGGCCGATCGTCAGCGCACCAGCTACTCAAGTCCCACATACACTCGGTGTCCCTTTTTACAACACTGCTGGGCTTTTCCATTGTAAAGTTGCTGAACTGAAGTCATGGCTGAAATTCAATTACAATCCTATTTGAAAAATACCCAAAGGGCTGGAACAAGCAGGAGTTGGGGTTGTTCCCTGATGCTTCCAAAGCACAGGGCAGTAGGAAATGATCAATTCAACGTGTCGTTGCAATCAGAATTCCTGTTGTGTTCAATGACAAGCCAGGCCTTGATGTTTTGAAGTCCTCAAGCCTAAGCTTTTTCCCAGGAGGCTTTCTGCTGGGAGGGTGGGCAGGGCTTTTTGGTTAGTTGGGGATTATTGTTTGCTTGGGGCTTTTTTTTTTTTTTTCTTTAGAACAAGCAGAACTTTTGTTTTGTGCTTTGGTACAAGGAAGTTTTTCAGATCCCAAGCACTTGCTACAAATGCTCTTCAGAATCGTTTTTTTCTGCTTTTTCATGGTGTGAGAATGGTTTGAGGAAGGAAAGTGTGTGTCAAGGGGAGGTTTCTGAAGAGCACTTACCTGGAATCTTGCAGTGAGTGGGAGCACAGAGCCTGCCTGGCTGTCTGTGGTCACAGTCTGAACCTGCCGGCCGCCGCTGCCTTTTCATTGTCCTTTCTGAATTTTGTGTTTCATTGTGTTCTTGGAGTTCCAAAATCCCCCTCCCCCCTGAGCAGAATTGATTCTTTAGCTGCAAACCATGCTGATGGGGGGGCTCAGCAGCATCAGGCATCCCAGGTCCTGCTCGTGCCACAGGGCCTCGAGGGGACAGAAATGTCACAGAAAATGTCACAATCATTTTTTAAGGAAGGATGGAGTGTTTTGGGGAGGACAGCCTGCATGTGCTGGAAGGGTTAACTCCTCAGGTAAGGCTTTTTCCTTTGAGGAGAGCAAGTATGAGCTCTGATTTTGTGTCGATAAGTCACAAACGGGAAAACAATATTATCAGTTTATGCCATGTTTGTAAAAAGACAAGAAAAGTGTCTGGAGAAAAAGAGGAAGTTTATGATTGCCTATAGAATCCCAGAATGGTTTGGGTTGGAAGCTCGTTTTGTTCCAGCCTCCTGCCGGGGTGGGTTGATGTGCAAACATCTAAATCAGCTGGAGCAAAGAGCGCTTTACACCAGCATGAACTCCACCATAACAATGTGCAGTCTCCACTGCTCACTCACTGCTAGTGGCACTGGATGTTGCTGGGTGTTTTGTTTGGGTCTGTTACTGCTCCTCCACAGTTTGGAAATCATGTGTCATTAAGACATATTTAGGGGTTTCCATGGCAGTTTGGACCAAATTAGTTTCAAAAATGTGAAGTTGGTGGTTCCTAACGCGTTTGGAGTAACTTGAAAATAGGCTCAAAATCACATGAGACTTTGACATGTTTAGCCTGATTATCAGGGAAAGGTTCTTCCCCCAGAGGGTGGTTGGCACTGCCCAGGCTCCCCAGGGCAGTGGGCACAGCCCCAAGGCTGCCAGAGCTCCAGGAGGGGTTGGACAACACTCTCAGGAACAGGATGGGACTGTTGGAGTGTCTGTGCAGGGTCAGGAGTTGGACTGGATAATCCTTGTGGGTCCTTTCCAACTCAGGATATTCCATTCCATTCCATTCCATTCCATTCCATTCCATTCCATTCCATTCCATTCCATTCCCCATTCCATTCCCCATTCCATTCCATTCCATTCCATTCCATACTACAGTGTTTCCAGTTGGCAGCAAATTCATGTCTGCATTATTATTCACCGGTAATGACATCATCTGAAACTGAAGGAAATCAGTTTTGGACAAGTTACTTTGTTACTGCTCCCATTTGATTTCAAATTTACTTTTTAAAGTTTTAAATGTGTTGTGCTTTGAAATGGCACAAACCCACATAAAAGCTTTGATAAGGAGGGAGAAGAAAAACCTCATCTCAAAGGCACCTCGTTTGTCAGAATAAGACCATAGGAGTAAACTGTCCCACTGGAGACTGAGAGTGGGAAGTTCTTTTTCAAGAGCACTTAGAGCTTCACTGAGATACTATTTTGTTTATCCTCCTCAGCTGGATTAAAGTTTGTGGGTTTGGTTGTTGTATTTTTAAACGGGGAAATGTTAAATGTGTAAGCAGGGAAGAGCTGGTGGCTCCTGGCACTGGGAGCGTTGATCTTGGCTGCCAGGCAGGGCTGCTGCCATCCCAGGCAGGATGCCACGTGTTTCCCAGAAAAGAAGCTGGGATCTTGGTTCCATTTAAGGTGTCTGGTTACATCAGATTCTGATGCTTGTTGAGCTTATAAACTCTTCCTTCCATGTGCTCAGAGGAGGTTTGAGTCCCTCAGGTGCCTTGCCCAGAACTTGAAGACCCCCATGTGCTTCCTGTTGTTCTTTGCTTTAGTTCACATTCCAGTTTGGGCAGATTTACCTCATGGAATGCTGGAAGGTTGTTCATACTTCAGCCATGTGACTCAAAGGTGTTTGGTACTGCCCTGCTTCTATTCCAGCAGCTACCAGGCCAGAGATTCCTTCTGGCTCTTGGTCAGATCATCGTACCCTGAACAGTTCTGTAAATCCCACCATTTCTCCCTAGGTTAGAACTCGGAAATTCCCAGTGCTGGGGCCCCATCCAGTCATGCTGTGTTTCCCACAGGAGTAAGCTCCAGTTCAGCTCCGTGTCGTGAGACTGATGCTGTGTGTTCGCTGAGCCAGGCTCATCCAACAAAAGGGCTTAAAAGAACAGTTTTGTAAAACATAATGTTAATTTGGAGTCAATTCATTTTCTGGGAATGGCCTATGACCTTCCCCAGAGCTTGTACTGCTGCAGCACCTGATGGGCTGCCAGTTATTGCAAGGCTTTGCAGGAGATGTCTGTGCTGTCCTTGAGGAGATGCTGCTGTGAAAGCTGTAAGGAACAACCTCCCATGGCAGGTGTTGCTGAGGTGTGTAGGTTTGTGCTCTGTAACTGCTGATGAACAGTGATAAACCCCAAACCACACAGTCCACAGCAGGAATCTGCTCAGCAGCAGAGCCTTGAGACCTCCTTGAGTACACTGAGGGTGAAAAGGGGCCCCAGCATCAAACCAGGTTGACCGATCCATCGTTGTCAACCTGTTCCATCATCCAGCTTGTAAAAGGGAAACTGGTCCCTTTGGAGAGTGTGAGGGAGACCAGTGGTACCAGTTAGCTGATACAGTGTGTCCAGTCAGGGTGGAATTAGCAGGTGGAGCAAGTCATTAGGAGTCCATGGACATAAAGGACACCACCAGTCCAGTGCCTGGTCTCCTGGGACACCCGGGTGGTTTATGCCTAAACATGCAGGTTTGCTTTGTCTCCCTGTATCAAGTGTGTTATCCATCATTCCCAGACACACCTGCCATGTGCTGTGTCAAAGGTGAAGATGAAGCATCTCCACAATGGTTGTTTTCAGCAATGGGACAGTGCTGAGCACTCTGTGGGCAGGAGGATCCTGTACATGGATGGGTTATCCTGGAGGTGAGCTGGCTGGAGAATGGCATGGCAAGGACATGCAGAGTGCAGCATGGATGTACATGGAGACACGTAGAGCCAATTTACATCTTGAAAGAGGGATAAAATGTGATAAAGCTGGAATTAGGTCATTTGAAATTTGATGTTAATCTTTTGAAAAATGTATTCGAAATGCTAAAATGAAATAAAGATACAAGAGCAGGTCATGCAGCTCAACAACAGGAACAATCAAGAATGGTTTGGGGGTTCTGTTAATAATTCATCATTCTTTAATGGTGTTGTTGTTAGGTTTAATATAGTAAGTTCTTCGTAAATATGACACTGAAAATCATTCCCATTCCTTCTTCCCTCCTTTTGATACCGTCAGCTCATTTTGGAGCGTCCCCTGTGAACATTACTGTAGGCTCAGAATGTTTGCCATGCAAAACAGAGCATGAAAAGGTAACATCAGGGTACTATCAGCATTTCTGTGTGTTTATACATTTATATATATATAAAGAACACATGCAAGTGGCACTGTGACTGAAAATGAGATCCAACCATTCATCAGTATTTTTAGGGAGATCTGAGCATGCTCATGCAAATTACAGTGATAAGTTACCTCAGATTTCAAAAGTAAGTTATATAAATGGTTATATAAATGGATGGCACAATTAAAGCAAGTCAAACACAGGCAGTAGTCAGAGTTGTATTCATGTGTATAAATACACACATGTACAAGTGACTGTTGCTGTACAAAGTTACTGATGTTGCCTGGGCAGAGCAGCTCTGACAGCCATCAGCTGGTTTGGTTTAAAGTATTTATGCAGCCTCAGTAACTAAAACACTAAAATTTGGACTTGTGAGACCTCCCATATACGTATTTAACCCCAGAGGGTTGTGTACAGTAAAATCACTGCCATTGCTGGGTATAAATGAGCCCTCAGACTGGGGTACAGGATGGGAAAGGCATCATTTGATTTCAGTAAGTGATTGAAACACATTTCCCCTCTTCAGAGCTTGATTATTTGCAAACCTACCCTTGCCAATGTTAGTGCAGATGTGCCTATCCAGCTTGAAATCCAAACCCATTTTGTTACCTGTTCACAGGAAAAGCACCTGAACTCCTTTAGCAGTGGAGAAAGTTCTGTTCCTTCTCCAGTTCTTGATTCAAACATCACAGGGTCTGGAAGTTCTCTCCGGATCTATCCACAGAAACTGGAAATTAACCCTCCAAAGGAAACAGGAGTGAGAAAGATTGTCCTGAGGTGCAGCTTTACACTGCTGAAATCGTGGGGTGTGAGATCACAGACCAGCACAGCAGTTCTTCACACAGCAAGCTTCCTTGGACATTTTTAGATGTGCCCAGGGAGTACCTACAGACAGTTTTAGCCCCTCGGGCAGGTCCTTCTTCTTCCTCTGCACATCCACAGCTTGCATTCTGGAAACAGGCATATTCAGGATGTGGTGATGGAAACTTGGTGAGGGTGTTCTCCGTAGGCACTTGCAGGTTGGGTTTTGGGAGCCTCTGAGGTGCTGCCAGGAGCATCTCTCTGCTGAGGCTGGACACTGCTGTCCTGCCACACCCTCTGCAGCCAGGGGAAGGTCCTGGAAGGGTCTGTGTACACAGCAGGAAAGGGAAAATGTAGGGACCCAGGTTTAATGGATGGGGATCGGTAGAGCCAACTGCAGCGCAGCTGGACCAGTGGACAGCACCTGAAGGTGGGATCCTGGTCTCTTTGGAAGGAAAAAAGTGTTCAGAGAAGAGAGGACAGAAAGTAGCCCTGTACTAGTGACTGTGAAGAAAACTAACTGTATCCCAAGTGGAACCAGCACACCTGTCCCCAGTGTGTGTGACATCCCTGCTGTCCTCATCCCGCTGTGGTCGCCGTGCGAGGGAGTGGAGCTGCTCCGAGTGCTGTGGCCTTTGGGGGATGAGTTACAAAAGTGCTGAGGCACTGATGTCACGGAATTTTGTTGATTATACAGTAATGCAAGGGTGATTTTCCTCGAGACAATTCCTTTTCCTGCTCCCTTCTGCACTGGGCAGAATGTAGCCTGTGGTTTCCAAAATGTATCTGACAAGGAGTCCATTCCTGGGATGTTCTTGTTTGCTGTGGCATGTGAGAGAACACACTTCATCACTCCATCCCTCGCTTGTGTGCAGCAGGTAAATAAGGATTTATTTTGATCAACTCAGCACTAATTCCATAGAGAAGTTCTGCAGTGTGTGTGGTGATAGGGATAGTTTGTAGGGATCTGGAGAGTTGTTTGTGCAGCCTGGTGTGAGCTGGGAGCCGGAGGGAGGAAGGGTAAAGGGCAGTTTTATGCATGAATCCACTCTGTGGTGTGTGGCCACTAACCCAGCACAGCGTTTACAACCAGCCAAGCCCCAGGGCCAGGAGTCAGCTTGCAAGTGCCTTTTACTCCGTAGAGCTCTCAGTGACCTCAGGGGGAAAACCTCATTGTCCACCCAGTTGTTTTTCAGATCTCAGCCATCAGGAAGCTTAGGAGGAGTTGTTCTGCTGGCAGAGGCTTTTGTTTGGAGTGTCCTGTGAGGAGACAGGTCTGAGGGCATCGAGCCTGGAAGGTGAGCGTCAGGCTGGTCCATGAGTGCACTGGAAACAACCCCCAAAGCCACCTACTCCTGGGTGTGGAGCTGCTGCTTTCCTTAGGACAGGGCAGAAAGGGTTTGGGGCTGGAGGAAGATGTGCTTTAAGGTTCCTTAATGACCTGTCCTCAGTGAGGCCTGGGCTCGCCTTCCCTATTCACAACAGAAACACTCTTCAGATTCCAGGGCAAAATGCTCTGCTTCAAGCATATTCACTCACAAGAATATTTCCTTGAGTGTCTTCCCATGCTTCCACTCTGCCTTGGGAAACAAGTTGTTTCTGCTCAAACCCAACGTGTGCAGCAGGATGTAGGTTAAAGTCTTGCACTGCAAAGGTCTGTGCTCTCTGCTGACTGTAGGTCACAATGAGCTGTCTGAAAACGTGAAACATGAGAAAACTGAAAACTGAAACATGAGAGGAGCTTTATGAGTCCCTACAAACATCCACAGTATTTACTTGTGGCAGTCTTGCATCTCGTCTTCAGCTGGAGTTGAAGTCTGTTGTGTTAAGAGCTGCTGGAGATGAGAAGTCTCTCTTCAGCAGTGCTCATCATCTGTAAGACAGAACCAAACCAGAAGGTTTTAATGTCATTTTATGACAATGATTAGGCATGTTAATGCAGATCTCCTGAGGACCTGGATGTTTTATTGCAGACAAGACCATTTTTCTCTTCCATAGTGTTCTTTTTCTTCTTTTTGCTTACTTATAAGGTACTTTTTTCCTTTCTGGTTCCTGTCATGTTGCTGTTACTGAAGTTATTGCATCTGTCTTTTGACTACAAGCCTGATGGAGAGCCTCTGAGGGAGCTGGGGGAGCTCAGCCTGGGGAAAAGGAGGCTCAGAGGGGACCTTCTCACTCCCTAAAACTTCCATGACAGGAGGGGGAGCTGGGGGGGGGTTGGGCTCTGCTCCTAGGGAACAAGGGAGAGGATGAGAGGAAATGGCCTCAAGTTGTGGCAGGGGATGTTTAGGTTGGATATTGGGAAAATTCCTTCATGGAAAGGGTTGTCCAGCCCTGGCACAGCTGCCTGGAGATGTGCTCTGCTCGTGATGGCTTGTGTCTGAATTCTTCTGCAGAGGGCAAAGGGTGTCTGTTCAGGTGTATCTCCCTCAAGCTGTGTAGCAGAAGAGCAGAGCCGGGGGTCGTGGCTGGTGTGTTTGGCGGTTGTTGGTGGCACCTGCACGTCAGTTGAAGATGAAACAGAAACTGTACGTAAAGAACAGAAGGTGACCTGTGAAAGGAGCAGAGGAGAGGAAGAAAGCAACAGGGGCAAAACATGTGCAGAGCAGTTTGCTTTTGACACCTGCAGACTGTTGGATTGCCCTGAGAGCGGGAGCTCTGTCGTCCTGGGCTGGGATGCAGCGGGTGCTGGGCAAGGCCTGCACAGTGGTGTGGTCTGCTTTGTCACCTTCCCCTGCTCCCAGGCTGGGATGAGCCCTTCTTGTCTCCCTGCAGCTGCAGTGTGGCCACCCAGCCTGGAAAAAATTTTTGCATGTGGCTGGATTCTATTGAGGACCAGTGCTGCTTCTTTCCGTGGGGTCACACAAGGAGTAAACTAAAACTAAGAGAATGGTTTTGAGAGGAGGGTTATTTTTGTGGCATTTGTTTAATGGACTTCTTGACCTTTTGGGTTTAATTCAAACTCTGGCAATTTTCTCCTTGAGTTTGGTTTTGTTCCTGCTTTTTACCACTGCCTCTTTCTCTGGTTCCCTCCCTCTTGGCTAATTTCCCATCTGCTTTTGGGAAACATAGTACTGAGGAGGGGAAGAAGCTGGAGTGGTCAGCCTGGAGAAAAGAAGGCTTCAGGGAGACCTTAAAGCCCCTTTCAGGGCCTAAAGAGGCTCCAAGAGAGCTGGAGAGGGACTTGGGAAAAGAGTGACAGGACAAGGGGGAATGGCCTCCCACTGACAGAGGGCAAGGTTAGATGGGACAGTGGAAGAAATTCTTTCCTGTGAGAGTGGGGGAGCTCTGGCACAGGTTGCCCAGAGAAGCTGTGGCTGCCCCATCCCTGGAAGTGTCTGAGGCCAGGTTGGACAGAGCTTGGAGCAACCTGGGCTAGTGGAAGGTGTCCCTGCCCTTAGCAGGGGATGGAACTGGATGGGCTTTAAGATCCCTTCCAACCCAAACCAATATGGGAGCCTGGTGTGGCTGAGAGCAGGATCTGGCTCTGATCACCCAGGTGTCACGGGAAGGTGATGAGGCTTGGGTACAGATGGGAATATGTTACTGTGCAATAAATGGCAAGAGCCGTTCTCCCCATGGTGTCAGTGGTGACACTCTTCAAGGTGTTGCTTCTGATGTCATCCAGACAACAGGCATTGCAGTCAGCTGGGATTGTGTGACTGAGCGTTGGGGTCAGTCCCTAAGTCTTTAATTATTTAAAATTATATGACAGCGAGATTGAATAGAATTTTGAGTTGACATAAAATAATTAGGGGGGAAAAAAGTCCCATCTGACACTTTTCACCCACCCCTTGTTCTTGTGAGAGTGCCGTCTGTCAGCAGTAGGGATTGGGAGAGCTGGGCTTCACTTCTGAAGCAAGGTGTGTTTCCTTGCTCTCTACATTCCCTCAGTGAGAAGAGGTTGTTGGAAAATATAATTCCTTTCAAACTAAGCAGTAATTCTCCTTCGAATTATATCTTAATAAAAAAGAGAACATCTTGGGCAGTCTCTGATTTAGACACACTGCCTTTTAAATCTGTCCTAATTACAGTGCTCATCGCTTAACATTCATTCAATGAAGATCCTCATTTATATGGACAAGGTTGGCAAATAGGAATTAATGCCATTAAAACCCATGAGTCTCCCAAAGGAAACAAATCAAAAGCTCTATGAAGGAAATGAAACCTTATTATTTATAACGAGGCAAAGCACAGAATCACCAGCTGTACGTTTGTGTAGCTGGCTCAGGGGCCTGCAGCAGATCTGGTGTGGAAAGGAGCAGTGCCACGCTGTCCATGGGCATCGCTCCGGCTGGAGCACAGCTGCCTTGGAGGAGCTGCCACTCCAAGGGTCCAGTCTTGTAGGTGGACCTTGGCTTCTTTTTTTTTGGTCTTGGTTTCTGGATCAAGACCAGACCTCCTCTCATCAGCCCCAGAAATAACCACAGTGGTTCATCAAGGCCCAAAGATAGGGATGGGAGGAAGACATCACAGTTGTCTCGGTGGATCTGCAGAAGTGGGGTTGATGCACATCTCTGCTTCTGTCATTCACTGTGTGCTGATATAGAACTGCTTGGTTTTAAGAAACACTGTCAGATTGTTTCCATAGGTGTTGATTTCTCTGGCTCCTTAAAAACCTTGGTCGTGCTGAGCAGTGTTCCACCGGTGTTACAGGAGTGATGGCAGTGAGAGTGAGGTACAATGCTAAGAGCCCTAAGGGACCCCTGTGACCCTCACAAATATCCTCTTACAGGAGGCTCCAACTGTCTGGTGACCCAAGGACCCCAGGGAATGGCTGGAGCTGTGCCAGGGCAGGCTCAGGGTGGATCTCAGCACAAGGTTCTTCCCCCAGAGGGTGGTTGGCACTG
>JAWWES010000024.1:20108104-20120329 GCA_035583135.1 Lophotriccus pileatus | reverse complement strand
CAGGTTGCTCCAAGCCCTGTCCAACCTGGCCTTGGACACTTCCAGGGATGGGGCAGCCACAGCTTCTCTGGGAAACCCGTGCCAGGGCCTCACCAAATTTATAGTAAATAACTTTTTCCTAACATCTAATCTAAACCTACTCTCTGTCAGTGGGAAGCCATTCCCCCTTGTCCTGTCACTCCAGGCCCTTGTGAATCGTGTCTCTCCATCTTTCTTGTAGGCTCTGGAAGGTACTGGAAGGCCACAATTAGGTCATCCTGAAGTCTTCTGTTTTCCAGGCTGAATAATCCCAATTCTCTTACCTTTCCTCCCAGCAGAGCTGCTCCATCCCTCTGATCATCTTGGTGCCTCCTCTGGACTCTCTCCAGCAACTCCACGTCCTCCCTGTGCTGTTCCCCAGGGCTGGAACAGCTCTGCTGGGGGGTCTCACCTGAGGGGGCAGAGAGGCAGAATCCCCTCGTGCCCTGCTGCCCACACTGGGAGATCAGCTGAGTGCTGGGTCATGTGCAGCCTCTCACCCAGCAGCACCCCCCAGTCCTTCTTGGAGGGGCTGCTCTCAATCTGTTCATCCCCTGCCTGGAATGACAGCCGGGGTTGCCCCGACCCAGGGGCAGCACTTGCACTTGGTTTGTTAAACTACAAGGCATTCCCATGGGCCACTGGTCGAGCTCGCCCAGGTCCTTCCCAATGGCAAGATGTAAAAAGCAAGTTACTCTTTGCTTTGCTTTGCTTTGTAATGTGTTGAGGTGGCAGAAATCACTGAGAACAGAAAGGAGGGGGTCAGCTCTAATGGCTCCAAAAACCAGGGAGCCTTTTCCACCCCAATTGACCTGCTCACAAAAAGCAGGGGAGGAGGATCCTTCCTAGTGTTCAGTGTAATAGGAACAAAACTATTACACCTGAGAGAAATAGATCCTGTGATAACGGCCCAAGTTGCTAAATATGATTTTTTTCTGGTGTTTTTAAACTTGCTCTATGACTCAGGCATGAAGAATCCGGCTGTTGTTGATGACAGAAATCTGTAGTTCTCTGAATGCAGTTTCAGTTCCCAATGGCTGTATTCTGTTTCTGGGCTCAGTTTTGCTTTAGGTTTCCTTGCAGTTTGGGATGCTCCTTCTGAAAAGTGTCCAGCCTATGTTTTTAAACCTCTGCCTGTGAGTTTTGCTCTCTGGCCAGCTCAGAGCAGGTTGCCACTTTGCATAGGAGCAGCAAGCCTGTGTCCCAAGCAGCTGATCATTTCCCTGAGTGGGGAATTCTCGCTGTGGTTTGGGATTTCTGTTGAGCCCTTGGCAGATGTGGGTCTGTGATAAACATGGAGGTGGTCCATACACCTGAGTGCCTGTGCTCTGCAGAGATGGGGCTTCACACCAGCAACGGGGTAGCTTATTCTCTTCAACCAAGCACTTGCACTGGCCAGCAACACCCCTGAAGTCCCTCAGGCGTTTGCAATTAGAAAAGTATCATACAGCTGGCTTAGCTGGCTGTAATGGTTGTTTTCCAGGGAGGTCCCGAGTTCACTCACTTTTACAAATAGTTTTACAGAGGTCAAGTAATTCCTGTTTTCTCCCAAAGGGGAATGCTCTGCTGCATACCACAAGTTTGGGGAAAAAAATCAGCCAAGCAGAGAGCAGAGTTTATCCAAGACAGCAGCTCGTATAACGGGCTGAAGCATTGGGATGAAAAGGCAGGGAGAGGAGCTCCTGCTGGAATTGAACCTCGCTGGCATTTCTCAACCAGGCTGTAACATGCAGAATTACCCTGCATGTAGGGTAAAAGGCACCTGCTCTGTAAAAAGTGATTAAATTCCAGCACAATTGCAAACATCAGGAAGAGCAGGCACCATCCCCACGCCCCAAAGGATTCCCTAATAATGAACATGGTGGAAGTGGCCGTGCATCCCACCCTGTGCCACCGGGACAGCACAGCCCTCGCTCCGGGTGCTGAAAGGGGTGATGTGACCAGGCTGTTCACATCCAAGGAAAGATGTACTGGAAGGTTAAGGAGAACCCTTGAAGTCCTCCCTGAGTTCATCCCTGTTTGTGCCCTTTTTCTCATTAGAGCTTGGATATGGGAGTTGGGGTCTCAGCTTATTTTTCTTTCTGCTCTATTTCTGTATTCATAGATTTGATTTTCTTTCCCATCAAAGAGCCTTTTGCTTGTTTATTTTATTTGTTCTTGTTTTTCTATACTTGTCTTCTGGTTGATAAATGGAGATGACATGGTTTTGACAGAACAATTAATTAATTTTTCCCCTAAAACTACATAAAATGTCACCTCCCTGCAAATGGCAAATCAAGGGCCCCAGGAACATTCATGCCATAAAACCAGTTTAATTCATGCACCTTTTATTATTGTTACCTGCATAAAAAAAATCATAGTTAACTTTGTCAGAATACTAAAGCTTAAACATCTCTTCACCACGAACACAGAAGCAATTTCATTTTAAAGTGGCAAAGGGCAGAGTTTCTAATAAAAATGTAATTTGTAGCCTCTGACTGCAAAAGCTTCTAATATGCTAATTCTCCTTTAAGTCCCTGTAACACGGGTGAGATATCAGCTTAAACAGCTGCAATATCAAAGCCTTTACTTGTCATTATTATTATTTTTTTTCCTACAACAGTGTCTGTAAAATTCAAACACATCGATAATAATGTTTCCCTTTTATCTCATTATCAAATTAGTTTTATACTGCCTCAACCTGAGTTAAATCACTTAACAACCATTTAAAAATCAACCATTAGGTTGGTTTAAATTGTTCCAACAAGTCATTCCTGGACGCTCGATAATTAATCTCTGAGGCCATCTTTGCTGGGTTTGGACAGAAGGGTTTCTTGAGCTGTGGGTGGTGGTAGTGGCTGCTGCTCCTGCATCCCACATCCCTCCCCTCCATACCAGTTTTGTCCACAGTTCCCATCTGGCACTGCTCAGCTGATGGGACAGTGAGCGTGGGGCTTTGCAGGATGTCTGGGAAGGGTTTTCTAGGGGAAATTTCCCCACAGACGAGTTGCACAGCCCTGGCACAGGCTGTTTAGGGCACTGGTGGAGTCACCACCCCTGGAGGTGATGTAGTAGATGTGGCACTGGGGGACATGGGTTAGTGGTGGCCTTGGCAGCACTGGGGAGTGATTGGACTCCATGGTCTCTGAGAGCTTTTCCAACCTTAAGAATCCAATGACTGTGATTCAGTCCTTCACCAAGGAAAAATTTTCTCCTTCTAGTTCACTTCGGGAACGTGGTGCTTTCCCCAGGGACGTGTTTGGTCCTGCCAGACGCCTTCACTGTCCCATGGTGAAAAAGCAGCATCAGCAGATAATGCACAGTCAGAGACACCCGGCCCTGGGTACGTTGCTGGGGGACACCCGGGTTGTGCTCACACCCCTCCCAGCACGGAGTGGTGGATGAGTTTCCCCATCTCCTCCACAGACTGCCGGGTGTAGGTGTAGCTCTCCTCGGTTTGGGAGTCCCTGCAGCAGAGCAGGGTCCTGCCAGGATGTCAGCACGCGGGTTTGGGATGTCTGTGCTTTTGGAAATGGATCCTTGGACTCCTGGTAGAAATGAAGCAGATCAGTCTGCTCTTGTTCCTGCTCCTGCTCCATGTCCCCCACTCCCTGCCTGTCCCTGGCCAGCTCTGCCTCAATGTTCCTTTGCTGACCCGTGTACCTCCGGCTTCATCTCACTGGCGCATCTGAATAATCACCCAGCAGTGCTACTGGGAGCTTTTCCCAGTTCTTCCCTGACAAAGGAAGGTGTTGTGGGAACACTGTGGGATCCTGCTCCCCAACAGGCTGCTGTTGATCCTGAGCCCACCCCCTGGATCCTGAGCACACTGCCTGGATCCCGAGCACAGCACCTGGATCCCACACTGGCTGTGATCCCATGCCAGCTGCCTCTGGACTTGTCTGATCGTTGTAGGGAGTCAAGCGTTTGGTTTGAGTCTTTTGGGTGTTTGTGTTTCTCTCGGGCAAATGAGGCTGAGAAAAAAAGCTGGAGGGACCAAAGCAGAGTGTTCTCATGGAAAAAAACCAATAGATGCAAACCACAGAGTGCCACTTGTGCTGGAATTCGGGGGCTGAGGGGGAGGACACCACTGTTCAGTCACTGTAGATGACTTGGTTTTTTTCAGCTGGAGAAATGCTTTGATTCTATTCTATTGGTAATTAACCACTTTGAGAAAAAACACATTAGTAAATTAAGAAGGAGATGCTTCAGAAACTGGACGTGGGTTCTACCAAGGCTGGCAGTCCCCTTCTGTTTCTTGTTCCCAGGTGGAAATGCTCAGACCAACCCAAGGGTCAGTCACAGCCCCCTGACACCCAAATCTTGCCACATAAACCCAATACAGATGGCAGGAAACCCTCGTTCCTCTCCTGGCAGGAATGGTCTTGAGGGGCTGTCTGGCTTTAACTACAGAAATTCAGTTTCCTGTGCCTATCTCCATGTGGAAGCCACCAACAGCCCTGCTGGTGGCAGTACCTGCTGAGCCAAGCGCTGCTGTTTGAGAAGAGGGGCCCAGACTGGAATGGGTTGATATTTTGGCTACAGATCCCTCAGGCAGATCAGTCAGGAGATCCCTTGGACAGTTCACACTCCCAGTTTCCTGCACATTGAGGGCAGCAGCTTCTGCCTGCAAGCAGCTGTGAGTGGCCAAACCTTATTCCAAAGCTGTGCTGGGGCTGGAAAAGTTGACTGTGTGTTCCAGGGGCCCGCTGGAGTTTGAGGTCAGTTATTTTTACTTCTCTGCCTTGTTCTCGTTAGATGTTTGACTCGCTCTCAGAACAATGGCTCCCACCACACTGCAGCCATCGCCCCGTGCCATGGCTGGTCAAACCTCCTCCCATCCAGTGCCCAAGGGTCTCATCTCCTTGCTTTAGCTAAATATAGGCTTTTCCAGCCCTTGTAGAGAGCCTAATCCATACCTTTACTGAGCTTAGCAAGATGAATCCAGCGCCATAAGCAGCTGACACAGCTTTGTGGGTAGAGGAATCCTCTACATTCTCTTACTCTGGCTCTAATCTGCCAGGGTTTGTTTAAACTTTCTGCTGATTAATCTGGTATTTTTCTGCTAATTTTTCTGGTATTTTCTACTAGTCTGATATTTTTCTCTGTATGTACTGCACTCTGAGGACTGGGCTGTTGTGATGATGATTTTTCCTGTCTGCAGACTTCAGTTTTCCGTGCTGTCTGCCCAGGGACACACAGTGATTTTGTATTTTTTCAACTAACTGTTTAATGAAAAATATCAGCCAAATTTGCAGTTGCTTTGACACATTTCTGAAATAATGACTCCTGTTCCCAGGCTGGACTTACACTGATGAGAAAGTCTCTGGCTTTGGTTGCAGAGCCTCTCTCAGCCTGGGCTTTGTTTTGGTAGGGAGCTGGCTCCCACACTGGCAGCTGCAACAAGGGGACCATACCCACCAAGGTTTCTGGCAGGATCTTATTTTGACAAAAGGTTTACAGGGGTAATAAAAAAGCTGTGTTTCTGTATCTTAGCTGGTTTGGCCTTTCCCAGCTTGGTTGCAGCTTTGGCTTTGTGGATGTTTTTCTGTAGAAGCAGGTGTGTCTGTGGCTTGTGATGGGGCCCTCACACGTCCCCGTGTGCCTCAGGGTCAGCAGGGGTTTGGGAGTGAGGGGTCTCAGTGCTTTTTAACGCTGCCCCCCTGCCCCAGGGGTGCACATGTTGGTTCAGGTACACACGAACACCCTGCCAAGGGCACCAGAGAGCCCTGAGCAACACAGAGCCAGGCAGGGGGTCACAGGGACCCTGTGGAAGCTCATGGGTTATCCCTCCTTTATCAGTGCACCAGAAGGTCACAGCCTCCCTGCATCTGGACCATCACCAGGTGCTGCTGGTGCGTCCACACGATATGAATTTCTCCGGCTGTTGAACTCATTTTTGGACATGCTGGTGTTGTCCTGCAGAGCTTGCCCAGGGTGAGAAGGATTTGAGGGGTTCTGTGAAGCATGTGATAGAACCAACCCACCCTGCTGCCTGGCCTGGGGGAGAGGAGCAACCATACCCTGCTCTGCTTCCTTCAGGGCAGAAACAGCAGCTGGACACTTTGAATTTCTTCACTCATTGCCTCTTGGCACTGCTGGTGGGATGCCAGGGGGCAGAACATGGCCTGATGCATGGAGATGGCATTGCATGACCCCAGCCCAAGCCCTTTCCCTGGCAGAAGTTCTCTGCTAGCTGAGGAGCACTGAGAGGTGCTCTGTGCTCACTGCAGAGCACCAAAGGAGGCATTTCAGGTGGTGAAGTAGAGAAACCCCTGGACAGCTCTTGGTGTGATCCCGCTTTCCTTGTGTTGGGGCCTAAGGTGCCTTTGGTGTGTCTTGTGGGTGCTCTTGCCTAGCTAAACTCCCACAGAGCCAATGCCCAAGGGCTGCATCTCACAGACCCCACTGCACCCTTTTCTCTGTGCTGGAAATGTGTCTTGCAGCCTGGGCTACTCCCAACAGAGACAGCAGGAGCAGAGTCCTGTTTGCTCTTCCTCCGTGGCAGGAACAGCGTCGTGCTGGACCCGGATTCCTTGGGGCTGCTCGGCACTTGGTCTGTGCAGCAGCTTCTTGTCCTGGCATGTTTCAACACTTTGCTGCTTGGTTTTGTTCCTTCCCAGCACTGTGTTCCCCACTGGATTGTGCCCATGCCCTGTGCCCACAGGCTGCGGGTGATGCTGCCTGTGTCGAGCCACCCAAAGTGATCCCAGTGGGGTCCCCTCGGCAGCCAGAAGTGCTGAGCTGTGCATGTTCTTTTCTCCTCATCTTCCTGTATGGGAACAGAGGTGGAACCCGTGGAAGTTGTGCACGTGGTATCCCTTGCCAAGATCACTCTGGTACCTCGCAGCTGCCCACACATCCTTGGTGAAGAGAAGATGTGTTTGTGTTTTGGTTTTGTTTTGGAAAACTCTGTGTGGGTACAAAATGGTCTCACACTCAGTGGGACTCTCTGCCATATTTTCATGGAGGTCCCCAGTGGACTGGTGGTGGGCTTCTGGCTGGCAGCTCTTGTAGCACCTCATCAGGAGTGTAGGCTACAAAAACCCTGTCGGTACCAGTGTACAATGCACCCAAACCTGGTTTCGGTGGAGCCCTTGGCAGTGGCAAATGCACAGGGTTTTCATTATTAATTGTGTGCTCGGAGATGGACTTGAGCTAACATCATATTTACCTCCTTCTCTTCCAGTTGTGTCGGTGTGGAAGAGGAAGAGGCACCAGATATCGACATCTATCATTGCCCAAATTGTGAGAAAACCCACGGAAAGTCGACCTGTGAGTACCCGTGTGCGGCCAGGCCCTGACACACAGCAGGGGCTGTGTGTTTGGACAGAGGGCCCTTTAATTTTTTTCATTGCAAAAGGCCCTAAGTGTACTGGAATTCAAACCAGGAGGTGAAAATAATGTTAGTGGGAGGACACCATGGGTTGGATCTTGGAGCTTTGGCTGCAGCTTCTGCGTGGCCTCAGGCGTGTGTGTGAGCTCAGGCAAGGCACTCACCTGGACAGCTGCAGTCCCTGGCCCCACAAGAAAAATGAGCATCCTTCCCTGCATGAATTGTGCCCACACTGAGGGGTGTGGGCTAGAAAATCCCTGTGGAGGCAGCTAGTGCTAATACAGGGAGTTTTGGAAGCTACACGGTGTTTTCCGTCTCTGGATGAGAAGAGTAAGAAACAGTTTGTTGTGCTTGGCCTGGATATAGAACTGCAGCGATTTCCGTGGCAGTCAAACTTGTAGGATGCACTGAGGGTGCCAATTCTTGCAGTTCTTTCACAGAAGGTTCTCCTGAGTAAAAGTGACAGTTGATCTCAGTGGGAGTTTTGTCTGGGAAAGAACCGTGGGATGTGTTTGCTTTGGTCAGATTAATTCACAATTTCTTTCTATTATACAATGGGGGGAAAAAAAAAAAGAAAAGAAACCAATCCCTGTGAAAGATGAAATGCTTTGCTTGAAAACCAGTTATTGTAAATAAGCAGCAATGACGGGGAGGATCTTGCTGCTCTGCAACCTCAGGGCATCCTGCAGAGGAAGAGCTGGGTGCTCACCTGCAGGAGCCCAAGGAATCCTAACAGTCCTTTTTTCAGTGTGAAATAAGAGATGGCTGAAAAGTGACTCCTTTTGTGTTAAAATTCAGCATTTTTAACCCAAGAAATTATTTATGCATTGCCTTACTTGTTAAAGTTTAAAAAATTTCTAGAGGGAGAGGGGAGGAGCCTGAAATGTTTGTTTTGTGGGCAAAAATGGGAATTGTTTTTCCACTATGATTTTTTAAAAGTCAAGTGTGAACTGGAAACCTGAATGACCTGCAGCTGTTCCTTTCTCCCAGAGTGTCTGCCAACAACTGGGGCCTGAACATGGAACCCAAAAACTGGGAAGCTGGCAAAATGCCCCTAGAGAGGCCAGTTCTGAAAGACTTAACTAAATCAATATGTCCCTACAAAATGTTCTGGTTTAGAAGAATCAGCCTTTTTAGTGTTTTGTTGGAAGATTTCTGAAAATTTGTCACACAAATAACCACAAATGGTATTGAAGTGAGTAATTTGGGGTTGGAAAGGGTTGTGCTGAAAAAAAAGAGGGGTGATTGCAGACACTCCCAGACTGTTCCTGACGTGGGAAGAAGCAGCAGCACAGGATCTCCTGTGAGTTCTGTATAACATTGAGATGGGTCTGATACTTTGATTTCCTTCACATCAAGTTGAATTATGAAGGATGAAAGGCACTTTTCAGTGCAAGGGAAAAAACCCAGACAGAAGCAGCAAAAACCCGTAATCAGGAATTGAATATCAATTCTATAAAACTGGGGTGTGTCACCCTAGAATTCAAGAAATGGCAGTTGTGATAAAAAGATTGCAA
This sequence comes from Lophotriccus pileatus, assembly GCA_035583135.1. Lineage (NCBI taxonomy): Eukaryota > Metazoa > Chordata > Aves > Passeriformes > Tyrannidae > Lophotriccus > Lophotriccus pileatus. The sequence continues at coordinate 20,111,479 of JAWWES010000024.1, read as the reverse complement.
GTTTAATATACCAGTAAAGATGACGAGAGTTGAATGGACAACAGTGTTCTGATGCATTGAAGAAGGTTTCTTCTATCCAGTTCTTTTTATCCAAATAAAAATCCACTGGTACATCCCTGAGCCTGTGTCACAGCCCAGCAGAAGTGGCTGCTGAAGCACAATTCTACCCCCTTCCATCCCAGGGACACCTTTCACTAGCCCAGGTTGCTCCAAGCCCTGTCCAACCTGGCCTTGGACACTTCCAGGGATCCAGGGGCAGCCACAGCTTCTCTGGGCAACCTGTGCCAGGGCCTGCCCACCCTCACAAGGAAGAATTTCTTCCCAATATCCCATCTAACCCTGCCCCTTGGCAGTGGGAAGCCACTCCCCCAGCAGGTCAAGGGAGAGAGACCCTGGGGATGCAGTGTGGTGGGAGCACAGACCTGTCCTGCAGGACAGCAGGACAGCAATGCCACTTTGTTTTCTCGCTTCAAATACATCACAGGCAGCTCAACCATGTGTGAGACCAATCATCAAAGTAGTGGAGTGCACAAATTCCGTTTAAACGTGAATTATTGCTAACCTTACCTTGAGGCCTGCTGACAAGGTCACAAGCTGCATAGCAATTCCCTCCCTAACCTGTAGAATCCTGTGGAAAAAGGGAGGCTGTTATCCTGTAGCCCCTCCTTGCAGGGTACAGGAGGCCAGGGAAGTTAAAAGATGGATGAAGTGAAGGCAGGACCAGCTTGGCTCAGTGCATTCCATCTGCTGGGAATTTGCATGCAGGGCGCTGCCGGGACGTCTGCGGGGGGATCACTGCCATTTGCTGCTGAACCGCCCCAGCCTGTGTTTAAACTCGTTATCCAGCACTATCAGCTTTGGAATAAACGAGGAAGAGCCATTCCAGCACCAGGAGTTCACCGGTAGGATTTAATTATTGCGAGATTAGCGAAGGGAAACGCAGGCACCGATTGTCTGTTATGCAACTCGTCTGGATTTAAAAATATACGTGTATTTCTGGAGCAGGCCTTCCGCCAGATATGTTTTCCAGATGTCAGATTTAAAAATCATTTTCCACTCCTTACATTTTTCCACGTTACCAGCGTGGTGAGTGGCTGCTCTCAGAAGATTGCTTCCCGTCACATGGCGTTTTGAGCCATTGCCTTTTAATGAAATATGTAGGGACTCCTCTTTGGCGAAAATCATCCATATTCATACAACATTTTCTGACATCATTGCAGTAAAATGTGAGGGCTTCATTTGGGCAGGCTTGGCTCATTTTCTTAACACAATTGGAAATGCTTGGTTTGGTTGCTGCCCTGTTTGCAGCAGTGAAAATCAAGAGAAATCCTTTGGAATCGGTGAAGTTGCAGAGCTGCAAGTGAACCAAAGTCAGGCTGAGGCATGTTTTAAGTAGTTACAAACTTTAATGTAGGTCCAGTAGAAGACTGACTGTGTGCTTCTGGGTATCCCTGCTCTGCTGGAAAGCTCTTAGAATTCAGAGAATCACAGAATCATTTAGGTTGGAAAAAACTTCAAGGTTATCAAGTCCAACCTTTGACCAATCAGCACTTTGTCAACTAGACTAAAGCACTGAGTCAAAGCACTGTCACATCCAGCTTTTCCTTCAACATTTCCAGGGATGGTGACTCCACCACCTCCCTGGGCAACCCATCCCAATGCTTGACCACCCTTTCAGTGAAGAAATGCTTCCTGAGCATTCAGTTTGATGATCCCTTCTACACAAATACATTTGAAATAATATAAATATACCAGTGAATTTTTCAGTTTGAGACACAGTTTCCATAAAAATATATTCCCTTTTTTCAACTGTTGGACTTTCCAAAGGTCAAATTTGGTTCTGCAGAAAGAGAAGTCTGTGATCATTTCTGAAAAAGCATCTTTTCTGGCCAAAGCTGGAATCTGTTGCACATGGGAATGGGCCTTTAGTCCTTACTGGGGTGTTCGTGGTAAAGATGAAACTTAGAAAGAATGGCTGAAAATGGGCCAAAGGTAGAGTGTTTGATGTAGTATAATGGCCTGCAGCTGTCTGGGACACAGCCCCTCCTGGGGAATGTTCATCCAGGATGCCTCTGAGGGAGAGGTGGGTGGGAGGAGGGATACAAGAGGTGGATGGGCGAGATGGGTACAAGAGGTGGATGGGAGAGGTGGATACAAGAGGTGGGTGGGAGGAGTACTTGGGAGAGGTAGATGCCTGCCAGCACCCAGTGCTGAGGGAAATAACTTCCTGGAGGTTTTGGAAGAGTTGCAGCGAATCTCTTAATTCAGCACTGATGTGTCGCTTTTATTTCCCGACACTCCGCGCTATCTGAAGTGTAATGAAAAACATGCTCATGGGATAAGCTCCTTAATTTTCCTTGTGACAAGTGACACCTCTTTCCCCGGGACTTGCACTCAGAGTGCAAGTGCAATCAACACGCTCCTGGTGTTGATTCCTCTCTGCTGAGAGGGGGAGGAGACGGTGGTTGGAAAAGGAGGGAGAGGAGGAAGGTTTGGCATTCAAGCCAGGCTTGTTTCCTTTGTTACCAGGAGCATTGAATTAATACACTAAGCCTGAGAGTCATTAAGATAAAGAACTAGCAGCCTTAATGAATATCTCCAGCTAGGCTGGAGCCTGCATGGAACTAATAAACCCCACATGCTTTGTGCAAAACCTGGGATGGACTCCCTGGGAGATATCTTTGCTTGAGTTATTCCTGGATTGTGGTCGGGAAAGCAAAGGTAGCTCTTTCCAAATCTCTTGTCTTTCAGCTGTGGCCTCCAGATTTCTTTCCTAATGGAAAAGTGTGTGTATCTGTGTGTGTGTGTGTGTGTGTGCTGCCTTCTGCTGCCTTCCCTCACTGTTTTGGTAAGAGGTCTGGACTTGGGGTAAAATGCTGAGTTTCATGATGTAAAGCAAGGGTGGAAAACTAAAGTATGTTGTGACATGAAAATTCTGTTAGCAGAGGCTTCAAATGATCTGAATATGGAAAAAACCAATTCCTACCAAAACAAGTGGGAACAGCTGAGGGAGATAGTGCTGACTCAGGGAAAAAGTGGGGCCAGTTTTTCCTGCTCTGTGTTATCCAGCTGTCAGAGGCAGGGCAGAACCACACTGACACTTGACTGACTCACATGTGCTTATTCCTGCTGGCCCTTTATCCATGATGGAATTGCCTGTGTATCCATCCCCCACTGGGAGCACAGTGGAGGGGCCTCAGTCTGTCATTGCTGCAGGCCTGAGCCATAATAACTTCTCTTTAAATCCTGGGAATAAGTGTTCTAACAATTGCAGTTGTGGTGCCTTTTCTTTTCTCTTTTTTCTCTCTTTTCTTTTCTTTTCTTTTCTTTTCTTTTCTTTTCTTTTCTTTTCTTTTCTTTTCTTTTCTTTTCTTT
>JAWWES010000024.1:20067949-20108004 GCA_035583135.1 Lophotriccus pileatus | reverse complement strand
CTTTTCTTTTCTTTTCTTTTCTTTTCTTTTCTTTTCTTTTCTTTTCTTTTCTTTTCTTTTCTTTTCTTTTCTTTTCTGTTCTTTTCTTTTCTTTTCTTTTCTTTTCTTTTCTTTTCTTTTCTTTTCTTTTCTTCTTTCCTCCCCCTTTTCCCTTTCCTTTCCTTTTCTTCTTCTCTTCCTCCTCCCTTTCCCCATCCCTGCTGTGTCCATCACAACACCCATCAAACTCGATGTCAAATCTGCCACAGCTGGACAGATCTTTAGTCTAAGGTAATTCCTGACAAATATGCTGACAAAGATCCATTCTGCATGTGGAGGAAAGGGGCTTTCTGGGAGTTTCCTGAGGAGGATGGGGTGTGCAGGCTGGTGAGCCCAGGGTGTGCAGAGCCCATGTTTGCTCGACGCCTGCAGGGGCTGTGCAGCTCAGCAATTCCCTCTCTGATTGCCCTTGTGCTCCCAAACACACACACTGCTCACTCTGTGGTGGATCTTCAGGCTGCACTGGGACTGTCTGATCGAGAGCAATGTTGGAATGTGCAGTGCAGCGTGGGGGGGACATTCCCTCCGCTCTGCTCACGTGAGAAATTAAACCAAGATTTGTCCTTCCTGCCAACGTCTTAATAATTGTCTTCTGCTTAACACAACTGTCCAATTCCTTCCTTTTCAGTGAAAAAGAAAAGAAATTGGCATAAGCATGATACTGGCCAGACAACAGAGGTGAAGCCTGTGCAGAACGGGAGCCAGGTCTTTATAAAAGAGCTCCGAAGTCGGACGTTCCCCAGGTGGGTTGTTCAGCTGGAATGGGCTGGGGGGGCAATGCCTGTCCTGGGAGGCTGCTGATGGGCCTGGCTGAAAGCATCACGGAATGACAATGTCTAAACAAGTGCTGCTTGACTGCAGATGTCCCAGGCTCTTCCCTTTTTTATATTTGTGCACCTATATTCAGGTCTCCTCTTGCTTGAGGCCAGGTCCTGTGGATTTCCACAGGTGCCTGGATTTGTGAAGGCAAAAATCATAGAATCACAGAAAGGCTTGGGTGGGAAGGGACCTTAAAGCTCATGCCATGGGCAGGGATAGTTTCCACTATCCCAGGTTGCTCCAAGCTCTGTTCAACCTGGCCTTGGACACTCCCAGGGATGGGGCAGCCACAGCTTCTCTGGGCAACCTGTGCCAGGGCCTCCCCAGCCTCACAGGGAAGAGTTTCTTCCTAACATCTAATCTAACCCTGCCCTCTTTTAGTTTACAGCTGTTCCCCCTTGTCCTATCACTGTCTGCCCCTCCTTCTCTTTTATAAACCCCCTTTAGCCACTGGAAGGGTCTCTAAGATTTCCCCACAGCCCTCCCTCCTCCAGGCTGAACCAGAGCATGTTTGACCCCTAGAACATCCACTTGCACAAGAAACTAACCCACTTACTGCATTTAATTACCCAGTTCTCAAAAATCCGAGTGACTTTGCTGAAGTCTGTCTCCATCTTGGAAAGAACAACGACATGCTCAGTTTCTGGATGACAAAGGCTCTCTCACTGGGGTAATGAATAGTGCTAATTGTTGGGTGACATGTCCCACACGTTATTAGGCTGCTTCACAGCCATTTGCAAGAGTGATCATTTTCTTCTGGCTCTTTAATGTAGACCATAGCCAAATAAATCCTTAATTATTAATAACTAATTATTTTAGAGGAATCCTTGGAGACTGGCAAAGTGTACTTGGTAAACACAAAACTTCTTCCTCTTTATGGAGAATTTAATTCCACACTTAATTTGAGATACTGGTCCTGGGCTGGTTAAGGAAAAACCTGAAAATAATCCAGAAGTGTTTTGCAGCTCTTACCAGATGTGTCTTGCTGAGCTCAGGATCCAGTATTTTTACGTGCTTGGCTATTTTTATTGGGGCCTGCAAGATTTTGTCTTAACTGTTTGGGGTTTTTTGTTTGTTTGTTTGTTTGTTTTTTTAATTTGACAGGTTGCAAAGCTCATTTAGTAAAAGATTTAAGGCCCAGAAAGACTGATTTCAGTAACCTCAGGTGGCCTCTGAGACTGCACTCACACACTCAATATCTCTGGGTCTCTCCAAACTTCTAAAAAAGGAGTGTGTAGGTTCTGTGGCACACACAGAATGTGCCTCTGCTCTGGAGCCAGGCTGGGGTTGCTGGGGGTGCTCAGCCCAGAGAAGAGAAGGCTCCAGGGAGATCTCAGAGCCCCTTCCAGTGCCTAAAGGGGCTCCAAGAGAGCTGGAGAGGGACTTTAAACAGAGGCCGGGAGAGACAGGACAAGGGGGAATGGCTTCCCACTGCCAAAGGGCAAGGTTAGATGGGATATTGGGAAGAAATCCTTCCCTGTGAGCGTGGGGAGGCCCTGGCACAGGTTGCCCAGAGAAGCTGTGGCTGCCCCATCCCTGGAAGTGTCCAAGGCCAGGTTGGATGGGGCTTGGAGCAACCTGGGCTGGTGGAAGGTGTCCCTGCCCATGGCAGGGGGTCCCCCACCCTGTGTGGTGAGGTCAGGAAGGGCTTTTTGGGGAGAACCTTCAAAGTCTGACTGCTCCCAGCTGACACACAGCACGTGGTGACAGGACACTTTTGGGACTGGTGGTCCTTCATATGCAGTCACTTTTCATGCCTGGAAAGATCAAGAAACCAGACTTGAATTTCCCTTGGGGGCTCTCAGTGCCAAGAGCTGGTGGGCCAATGGAGCTGCCCTTTCCTCGTTCCCCTCGGAGCCCTCCCAGCCACTTCAAATGATCTGCAGAATATTTCCCAAGCAATTTATTCAACTCCTTTAAAATGATTTGCAAAGCATTTCTAGCACAATTTATTTGAGATTAGGTAACGGTTTTAATCTTACCTTCTTTAGAGTGGAGCATTTAACACTAATTCCTTTAACATTGATCACCAGTAGCTCAGCAGATCCTACAGCTGAAGAAAACAGCTTTTTGCCACAAGCTGTTATTTTAGGAGTTCCCAGTAGCTGGAGCACGAGGCTCAAGAGATTGATTCCGGATGATTTTGTTGTGCCCTTCATCCTTTGCAATAAATGTCTTTTTGGCTTATGGACGTAATTTGTGCATAATTCCTTACCCATAGTGCCTTCCTTTCAGCAGTGACATGCAGATCTCCCAAACTGAGCGTGCAAGCCCCTCACCATTGCATCTGTTTGGTTTTCCAGCGCTGAAGACATCGTGGTGAAGGTCCCAGGCAGCCAACTAACACCAGAGTATTTGGAGGAGAAGGGCTTTGCAGAGCCCATCCTGGTGCCCAAGAAGGACGGGCTGGGCCTGGCTGTGCCCGCACCCACCTTCTACGTCAGCGACGTCGAAAACTATGTCGGTGGGTACCTGGGAGAGCAGGTGGCATTGGGCTGCTTTGGAGCCCAGCTGCTGCTGTTTAAAAATGAGACATGAATTGTATAAAAACCTGTAAAATATATTGTAAAATGCCGTCTGTGCCCTGGCTGTGCTGGCTGCAGTGTTTTTATGTGGTGGGAGCCTGTAGTTAGCAGTGAGCTCGCTGTTGTTTGGTGTACCAGCTTGGCAGTGGAGCTGAGCCAGGCTGCACTGCTCTCCATAGCCCTGCACTAAAAGTAACAGCCACAGCAGGATCAAGAAATGGTTTCTGGAGGCCAGGACTTCATTGATTACTGCCAGCTTGCTTTGTGTTGAAAGAACAGCTACACTGCAGCTCCCTCTGCCCAGGCAGCCCATCTTTTAGCAGTGGTGCCAGTGAGAGCTGTTTTCAGTGCTGCTGGTCATTTTGGATTCTCTTGGCGTTCTCCTGTCTCTGCCTTGAGCAGAGTGTTGTGCTGCATCTTCTCACAAGCCATCACCTCATCCCACCTGGGGAAACAGACCTTGGCCAGAAGCCGTGGAAAGGCTCCGAAGTCACTTGTCTCCACATCCTTCTTCCTTCAGCATGTGTGTCTTTTCTCTTGTCCTCTCGTGCTCTGTCCTTCCTCTGTGTCCCTCTCCTACCAGGCTTCTGGCAAGGCAGCATCTCTTTGGAGCCATGACTGCAGCTCCAGTGGATCCATCTGTGTTTCATTGTCCCTTCATCTCCTTCCACAGTCTGCTGACCACCCCTCCTGCACTCCCTCACCCAAACATTGACCCATTCCCCAGACTGGAGGGTGCCATGACGAGCTACTGCTGCTCTTGACTGTAACTGTTGGATCTGCAGTGAGAAAACTGTGAATAAAGGAGAGTCATAGAATCACAGCATCAGTTCAGTTTGGAAAAGACCTCTGAGATCATTGGGTCCAGCTGTTCCCCCCGCGCTGCCAAGACCACCACTAACCCACATCCCCAAGTGCCGCATCCACACAGCTTTTAAATCCCTCCAGGAGCGAGGAGTCCATCCCTGCCCTGGGCAGCCAGTTCCAATGCCTGGAATGCAAGACTCCTTATGTTATTGTTACCTCTATTCCCTTGCTTCTCCAGGAAACATATGTTCTGTGCCCACCTGCTATGCTCAGCAGATGTTCTCGTGTGCCTGAGGTGCTCCTTGGGCATCTGCTGGAGTTCTCTCAGCCTCCAGCTGAAATCATCCCCCCCACCAGCAGGATTGTTAGTCCAAAGCTGGAGGGGACAATGTGGGTTGTTTCATCTGAGCTGGCACCAGATTTGAGTGCAGGGCACAAATCTGTGCTGGTCCAACCTCCTTGGGGTCTGTTCACTGAAGTGGGATTTCCCAAGCAGGGATTTATCTTGCTGGTTTGTACTTAATTACCTTGGAGCTGGAATGTCTTTTAGAAACAACCTGAAGGAGCAGAGGACAAACCACCACAAACGAGACTGCCAAAAACATTGTTCTATGCTGGCATTTAATGAAAAATAAATGTTTTTTTTCCCCTTCCTAATGTGGAAAAACCTCTGAATGTCTTTGTAAAGCTCTGCCTTTCTCTGTGTGTTCTCTTTTTGCCCAGTGTAAAATCCACTGATTGACTCATGCTGTTAGTATTAACACCAGAGATTTGTATCCCACAAGGTCTGTCAGATGAAATGTGTAAGGACTAGCAGATCATCCCTGTGCTTTGATATAGAGGGGATGTGTCATTTTGGGTAAAATAACAAAAGGGCAATTGTTTTTGGTGGCATGCCTGAAATACCATGGTAAAAATTGGGAACTCCTCATTGATTTATAGATTTTGTAAGGAAAAATTTAAAATAGAGCATAAAAGAACTTGGAATTCTAACAAATCAGTTGGAGAAGATATTGCACTAGATATTACTACCACAGTATTGTGGTAGTAATACTTGTAGTAGCACAGTGTTACACCCTGTCTGCGATTACAGGACCTTTATAACACGGTGGGGAGGGCTTGCTCCAAGGATACACAGGCATTTGCATTTAATTTGCACTCAGCAAATAAAATCCATAATGAAATTAATAGATCCAAAATAATGTTAATCCTTTAAAGAGAAAAACCACAGAAATAATTATGTCAGGGACATGATTACAGAAGTTTTATGGATGTTTCATGTATATACATGTCTTTCGTGCATGTATGTCTGTGTGGGTGCATAAACAACAGGGAGGGTACAAGGGCTGGAAAGATCAGAAAATCAGGAGATTGAGGTGTTTTTGGACATATTAACTCACCCCCCAGTACAGAAAATGGGACAAGGCAGGCTGCCCATCAGCCTCTCTCTTTCATTGCATTCATGTGCAGGCCCGGAGCGGAGTGTTGATGTCACTGATGTCACCAAACAGAAGGACTGCAAGATGAAGCTCAAGGAATTTGTGGATTACTATTACAGCACAAACAGGAAAAGGGTCCTTAATGTCACCAACCTGGAGTTCTCTGACACCAGGTAAGGGTTCAGCCTGCCTGTAATTACCAGAGATTTATTTATCATTTATATTCAATTTATATATATATAAAAATACATGTCTATTTAATATGTTTCTATATAATAATATGGTTGTATATATTATTTTTGTCTTTATTTTATAATTATATAAATATTACTTATAAGTAACTGTATTGTTTATATAGAATTACAGTTCAGTTCTAATTTAAAATTCCTGAATCCCATGCTGTGGCAAGGTTCCGTGGGGGAAGTTTAATCAGTGTCCCCAGTGCTCCCCTCTTTAGGGAATGCTCTATAACCTTGGGATAGAAGCTACTGGTTGCTCCACCTCTCCCCTGCATCATCCATACACAGCCATGGAGGCACAGCACGGAATGAAGGTGCTCTTTGCTCTGTGAGAAGGGTACAGGGCCCCAGTGATGGCAGCTCAGCCCTGTGTCACCAGCATTCATGTGTCACCAGCAGCCATGTGTCACAACAGGACATTTGGGCACCTTCCAGCTTTGTTTCAACTCCAGTAGTACAGGCACAGTTCACCCAGTGCAGCTGTTTGCTCAGACATAACTTCATGCTCCAGGAGGGAATTCTCTGCCTTGTCCAGGTGGGGAAGGATGATGTCCTCTGTTCCAAGTACGATCTTGAGTACTTGGGTGCAAGGTGATAAACACCAGTAAGACCAAAGCAAGGAGGACAAGGTGGCCACAGAGGGGTGATAATGCTCTCTGTGGGAGAACACAGACACAAGGGGCCTTAATTTTTAGTATTCTGTGTTGTATTTCTGGTGAGATGGGAACCCTGATGGATGTAAGGCAACACCTTCTCCCAGCTTAAGGTGATCTCGATCTCCTTGGCACGTTCTTTTTTCAAGTGTGCTGTACAGCAGTGAGCTTCCCCACTTGGTGTGAGTGCATCATGCATTGCTTACTGAAATGCAGAGTAGCAGAGAGGGGGTAAGTAGATGAAGTGTGGCTTTAGGTGTAGTGCTACGTGTCACTTTGAAATTTTGTCATGGGTTATAGTTCTGGTTTCAGTGCTTTTGCCAGGTAACCTGTGGTCTGTCTGACAGCAGCTGAGTCAGGGTGGTGCTGACTTCCCGAGGGCAGCTTGGGGGTCATGGTGCAGATCAGCTAGATCAGATATTGGGAAGAAATTCCTCCCTCTGAGGGTGGGCAGGCCCTGGCACAGGTTGCCCAGAGAAGCTGTGGCTGCCCCATCCCTGGAAGTGTCCAATTTCAGGTTGGGATGAGCCTTGGTGCAACCTGGTATCCCTGGCTCTGGGATAGGTAGCCCTGCCCATGGACTAAATGGGAATGAGATGGTCTTTAAGGTTCCTGCCAACCCGAACCATTCCATGATTCGGTGACTCTGTGATCATCAGCTGGTGTCAGTGTCTTAAGGGTTGAGGTCCCTGCTCGGGGTTCCCCATCCCTCTGCTCACCACCTTCATCCCAGCAGAGGGCAGGTGCATCTGTACCATATTGGATGTCAAACAGCTGTGAGTTTTACAGGTCCTTTAGTCCTCTGGGGCAGCTGATGCTTCCAGAAGGGAAGCCCTAGAGAAGGAGAAGATCCCTTTTTGCACAAACACACTTACACAGACGATGATGAATGTCAGCAGGAAAATGAAGAATGGTTGTTTTGGGCAGCAATCTGTTTCAGTGAGAAGACTTGAAAAAGAAGGCTGGTGGGTAATGACAAGCTCATTTTTCCCAGCCATTCCCCTGAGCCGTGTAGTTGGGATTTAGTGGTGCACACCCATTGCTGCAGAGAGCAGCTCTGCTCATTACAGGCTTCAGAGATCACCAGGATCTTCAGCAGAGATTTTCTTCAGCTTTCTGCCATTATCCTCGAATAACAGGATGTCTTTTGTCCTGAAGGACTGCTGGAGCTGTCTCTCATACACTGCTAATTTAGACATTAATAGCAAATATTTTATTTCTTAGCACAGACAGTGACAGTTTAATTGAACTCACTGCTCCATCTACCCTGCCATGGAAATGGAGCTGTTGTCATCAGGGTTTGACACTGAGCACAAATGACATGTGGGAGCTTTTAGTCTGGGTTTGAAGTGGAAATACTCTTACTGACATGGTCCAGCAGTGAATCTTCCCCTCCCACAACTATTAGCCCAAATTTTGGACTATTTAAATCTAAAATTTAGCACATTCTGGGATGAAACACTTAATACCTGGTTCTCATGCCACTGCATTGTCTTAGCTGTGATTATAGTGTATGATATTTGTCTCATAATATATGAATTATACAAATAAATAAATACAATATGAACATATGTTCAGTGTAAATGAGGATAATTTGTATAAATTTTAGATACATATACAATGTGAGTATATGCTTAATGTAAATAAATAGATTTATTTGTATAAATTATAGAAATATGTATATGTTATTTTTAAAATATATTCACATTATCAACCCAAATTAGAGGTTTTCCTTCTTCTGAGCTTTTAATGTAATTTAGTCAGTCTAAATAAGATCACTGATTTTCAGCATCAGAACAAGACTTATTTATCCATAAGCATTAATGTTGTTGTTATTTGGATCATTAATATTAAGCTTAACTTGCAAGTTTTTAAGGTTTACCAGATGATTTATGTCAAAGTGCACAGATTTCACTTTCTCTTCAGAAGAGGGCTGGGAAGGTGACTGTGATAACAGATCTGGTGATACCTGAGCCTGCGTAGCAAGAGACAGGGGCTGGAAAAATGCAAAAGAGCACACATTTGATCAGAGATGATGCTGCTAAAAGAAGGCAAAGGATTGTTGCTAACTCATCATACTTAAAAAAAACTTAAATCTCTGTCTGTAAACAGTTTTCCCAAATTTTCTGAATGAAGAGCAGTTCCACTGCCACGGGAGGAGCTGCTTCAGTTTGCCATGCAAGTATTGTCACACACTCGCCTCTCGTCGTACCGGGGTCCTTGTGCTCTATTTTAAAAAGCTGCCTGTCTGTTCTCCGTTCTCTCTGTAAGGATGTCCAGTTTTGTAGAGCCTCCTGACATTGTGAAGAAGCTGTCCTGGGTGGAAAACTATTGGCCTGATGATGCTCTGCTGGCTAAACCCAAAGTAACCAAGTACTGCCTGATCTGTGTGAAGGACAGTTACACCGACTTCCACATAGACTCCGGCGGAGCCTCTGCCTGGTACCACGTGCTCAAGGTGAGGGCTCCTGGGTTTCAGATGTATCTTGTAACAAACTAAGTTTTACACACAAAGAACCATCACAAAATTCTCTTAAAATTCAGCTCTCAGGTTTATTTCTCCATGGCTCTGTTGTGTCTGAGCCTTATCTGCCGGAAGTGCTCCCAGCAGTGCTGGGTCTCCCGAGTGAGGAAGCACTTGGAGCATGGAAACCCAAGTCCTCTGTGTATTTTCACTCTATTAGAATTTTAATATTTGTTCAGTGCCTTCTGCTTATACATCACCCAAGGCCTTAAAGGTACCGTGTCCTGCTTTTGCACAGTGCTGTAAACATCGCTCCCACATATCTGAGCAGATGTGGTTAGCTGGTGCTGTGATTATTTCAGCCCCTCTGTACAAAGCTCACTAGTTATTTTTATTTAAATACTGCTAAAATACTCAATGTTATATGTATATCTAGATAGATATTGGGGGGGGGGTGTCTGTGCCAGTGCAGTGTTGTTTGGTTTGGCTGCTTGTTGCTAATTTTATGTTTTCTAATTCAGGGAGAAAAGATATTTTATCTCATCAAACCAGCCCCTGCAAATATTTCTCTGTACGAACGCTGGCAGTCAGCAGCAAACCACAGTGAGATGTTTTTTGCAGACCAGGTGGATAAGTGTTACAAGTGCACTGTTAAACAAGGCCAGACACTCTTCATCCCATCAGGTGAGCAGGCTGGGGCAGGTGGGTTTCTCTCCTCTGTTCAGAGGAGTACGTCCAAAATGCCTGAGGGGTGTGGGATTTGACAACTTTCTCTGATGAAGTCTGAAGTCTGATTCTCAAAGGAAGTTTGATTTCATGTGCTTACAAGCAAAACAAGCAAAAAAAAAAAAATCAGACCTTTTACTGCTTTCTATTAAAATTTTAGCAGCCTTTTTTAAATACCACTAGTAGGCAAAGTGTTCCACCCATGGTCTAGCTGGGTTGCAGTAAGTCCTGAATTCTCCTTCTGTATCCACCATGACATTGGTGCTTTCTGACATCTAACAGAGAATTTATATTGAATGAATTTATATTCTGACCATGACACCCCACAAAATCATTGTCACAGACATTAATCCCCTGAGACACTCAGGAAATGCAGGTACCTGCATGAGTGTGAGCGTGCACTTATGGCTGCACACAAGGCCAAAGACCTTGGTGTCACAGATTTTTATGGGTTATTTGATAGACTCAAGCTTTCTTTGGATATTAGGGATAGTGGATTTAGTTTTTCTTGGTTCCTGGGAGGATCTCTACAAGGACAGGGAGTTGATCAGAAAATAGTGCAAGGGTTTGAAGCGAACACAGTTCTGCTCCAGCCCTTCTCCTTCGCCTTCCTCTCGCCATGAACCATAATTTCCTCATTTGCATTGCTGTTTCCAGCCCTCCCTGTTACCTGTTGAAGCTGTAATGTCTTTGGGACAGGGATCTTCTCTCCCTCTATGTGCATTTAAATGATGCAGAGCCCCCTGGAGCCATAGTGTGAGTGCAGGCAGTGGCAGTAACTGGTACCAGTGCTCAGGAGGCAGCAGCCAGCAGTGACATTTTTCTGTGTGTGAGTATATTCTTGCACAGAATGTTTACACACTTGAATTTTACCTCGAGTGTAAGAAGTGGAAAGTAGGTGTTTCTCTCATCACCATCTGTAGAGCAGATGGTGGAACAAACACAGAGCAATTTATAGAGATTCTCTAATCTTGAGTAGATTGTTGTATGAAAATACATGTTTGGAAAACACCTGGTTCTGACACTGTGATAAAATACATGTCAGGAGCTGCCACAGGTTTTCATGGAGATGGGAAAGCAGCTGCCATTATGCAGCAAAACAAACAAGGGGCCACTTGTTCAAAGTGTGTGTGGTTCTGAAGAGCTGTACTGGTACCCAGGGAGGAAGCTGCTCAGTAAAGTATAAACATCATGTTGTGATTAAAGCCTGTGCTACTGCCATTCCAGAGTTTATCCTGGAGACTCCTGTCTTTCTCTTTTAGGTTGGATTTATGCAACTCTAACACCTGTAGACTGCCTGGCCTTCGCAGGACATTTCCTACACAGCCTAAGCGTTGAAATGCAGATGAGGTATTAAAATCTGAACTTGTGTAGAGGCTCAGTTTTTAATCAATGAGCAATAATAAATCACTGGCAGTAAGGGTGGTGTAGCTCTGTGGGCAGTTTTGGGTGGTGTACCCACCTTGGTGCCCTCTGACCACGTTTTCTCACGCTGAATTGCTCTCAGCTGCCCTTACACCTGTTGCACGATGCACAGGGGGATATGTGAGGTGCCTGGGTTGGTGTGGCCGTGTCCTGAAGGAAGAACTGTTACAAACTGCCAGGAGTTTTACCCTGGCACCTGCCATTCAGTGCTGGATAAGCCTCCACCTACTCAGCTGGACTCTTTGCTCAGTGTAAGACAATACAAGTAGTTCTTTATTGATTCTGGGCAAATAATGCAATAAAACTATCATACATCTGTATCACCAGCATCTGTACTGGTGCTGTTGTCATGTTCTGCTTTTGGCCTGATGGCACCAGCACAAAGAGGCTGCAAAGTGACTTTTGTGACACACTCGTGCCCTGTGATGCTCTAAGTTCCTGTGGCTTTGTCTTGCAGGGCATATGAGGTAGAAAGACGATTGAAAATCGTCAGTCTGACCCAGTTTCCAAACTTTGAAACAGCGTGTTGGTACATGGGGAAGCATCTACTAGAGAAATTCAAAGGTAAAACTGCATTTCCTTGCCTGCACTGGTGGCTCAGCTTTGGGGTCTGAGAACAGTTACCCTTAATTTAATGGTGATGTCCACATAAAGGATGAACAGGTGGCCAAAACTGGTCTTGTTAATGTTTGAAAACTACTTTGAACATACCAGCAGAACATGCTGCTCTGGTCCGGCCCACCCCTGAACATCCTGCCATGGGCTCTGGCAAGGACCTGAGCTGTCCCTCTTACCTGTGCCTATGGGAAGGTTTATTCTGCCTTATAAAATAATGCTGTAATTTTACTTTGAGTTGCCTGTGAGTCTGCATTCATTCCCTGTTTTAACTGAATGAGCTGTGGGCCCTGTGAGCCCTCCTTTCCCCCTTCATCCTGCTGATCGTAGTTGAAGATGTGGGCAGGTCTCATGGACATGGGGCCACAGGAGCATCAGGTGTGTGGCCAGCAGGAGCACTGGGAATTAAAGCCAAGTTTTCTGTGAAGTTCCAACTCTTCCGAATCAGATTCCTGCAGAGTTGATCCAAAAATCCATGTGTAAATGTTCTTTACAGATTTGGGCTTGCTTTGCTCTTTGCCTCTATTTCTCCTACTATAGGACATGTCCAGGGATATCCATCAGATCCTTCTATAAAGAGGAAGATTTGTCTAATTAATCCACAGGGTGCTTTTCAGAATTCAGTCAGAATCAAAGAGCCACTGATGGTACCTTTTTATTCCCACAGGCTGGATGAGTGCCCACAGAAGTTAGGGATGGCCGAGAAAGGAGCCAAAGGATTGCCAGTGTAGACAGAGCTGACAGAAGCACAGTGTAGGAAGGCAGAGTTGGATCTGTGACACAGTAAATATACTCCTTATTACCATCAAGTTACAGTAGGGATTCATTTGTGGGGACCAACTCTCCAGGAGTTAACTTTAACTTTTCCAGTTAAACCTTTCCAAATTAAAGACTTCCTGTAAACTGTCAGTGGTTGAATGACACTGGGTTTTTCCTCTACTTAGGTTTGCATAAAGCTGGACAACAACCTCCTGCTCATCTACTCCAAGGAGCAAAGATTCTCAACGGTGCTTTCAGGTCGTGGACTAAAAAACAGGTAGGAGAAGCAGCCTGGGTTAATACTGGGTGTTTGTTAGTTGCTGGAGCAGAGAGGAAATGCTAGAACAAATAACATCTCCAGAGCAAAACATCCAGTTCTGAGATGCCAAAGAGAAGGAACCGGGAGAACGGGAAGGCAGGCTGGGATGTCATGGTGACACATGAGGAGTGAGCAGGAAAAACGGTACCACCAGAGTTTTAAAAGAGTTGCCAAAAGGACAGTGGATGAATGTTCTTCTTTATTCCAAGCATCTCCATGGGCCACAGCAGCTCAGCAGAGGGTTTGTGCAGCGAGGGCTGGAACAAAACCTGCTTTTCTGTGGGCACAAGGTGCCCAGTTCCTGCAAACCCAACACCTTAATCGAGCCAGGAAATACACACTGCTTGGAGACAAGGCTTAAAGGGGTTTGAAGCCTCAATTTCCTACTGCAGCTACTTCAGAAGTGTTATTCTTGTTTGCTTGGCTCCTAAATTTTGGGGGGGCTCAGCTGCAGGAAGCAGTTCATTCCATCACTAAACATGGACGGGGGAATCAGCCAAAGCTGGACTTTGACTATGATAACACACCTGTGAGTGCAGATGTTGGCAGTGCTCCCAGAGCCCCCAGAACCCTCTGCTGACACAGTACCTGCCTGTACTCACTGAGGACACCAGCCTGAGACAGAGTGTCTTGGTAAATGTAGCAAAGGGATTTCTCTCAGGATCTCATGTAAGTGGATGAGCAAAATGATGTCGCAGTTGTGAAAATGCGGTGTTATCTGAAAAAAGATGATTGGCTTCGTTGTTCTCTCAGGACAACTTGTTACAATAACATCCAGAAGGGGAAAAAAAGTATATTTTTTTCTTATTTGTATGTCTAATGCAGTCAAGATTGATTTCAGCACATAGGAGAAATTTGGTCGAGTCACTTCAAGAGGGTTTTTCCTCTATTTTTGAAAAAAGCACGCACAGAAACAGCAGTCTGGCTTTGTTGTGTTTTAGGCTTTAGCAGAGCATGAAGATGAACTACCAGAAAACTTCAAGCCAGCACAACTCATCAAGGACCTTGCCAAAGAAATAAGATTAAGTGAGGTTTGTGCTGTTTTTGTAATATTAACTATATTGGGGGTCTAGGCTGAAAAATGAATGTATTTAAATAAATTTTTCCCACTCTCTCCATTAAAAGAATTCTGCTCAGGACTCTTGCCTGTGGCTGACTTGCCATGTTCTGGGCTCCTGTTCGCTTTTCCTCAGCTTTATGCTGAGTCTGCCTGCCCTGCACCCTTTCTGCTCCACCTGATCCTGGCTGGACTGGCCACACTCCCCTCTCCAGCCTTATTTTCTCTTTCACTTTAGCTACTTCCCCCCTTAAAATAGGACAGAACTCAAAGAACACTGTTGCCATCTTCATGACCAAGCTCCCCTTGTAACAACTGCTTTTCCTTGTGCTTATCACTCTTGGCCATGACATTAGAACTATGTTCCTGTGCCTTGTCTCAATGGGAAGCCTTGCTTTTGGGGCACAGTAACTACAGCAAATGAGATAATAATTATAACACTGCCCAAAAAAAACAATAAACCCCAAAAAAACCCAATAAAGGAGGTAGCATGCATGAGGGTATCATCCACTGAGTGTGGTGCCATATCCCACAAAGTGACAGCAGCTGGTTCAGCTCCTTTGAGAAGACATTGTGTCACTTTCCACCCCCTTTCTAACGACATCCAAAGACCTCAAAACTGAAATCTGCCTTGTCCTTTGATCCTCTTTGATGTAGTATTTAAGTTTTCTGATTGTCAGAACGGCAAGTTAAGCAGAAAATAATTTCTTTTTAATTAGTCAGTGTTAATTTTAATTGGGCAGCTATTTTACTGCTAATTTTTCCCTGGGGGGGCATGAAATGTGATTCTGCTACGTTTATCACATCAGAATTAAGTGGAAAGGGTTTGTGCTCAAGCTGATCAGCATTTTAAGTGGAAGAGTGTTCATTTCATCCATATGTTTGTGTGGACAGTCCATCTAACAGTCCCACCTGATGGTCAGCCCAGTGAGAGCTACATTCCCTACCAAGCCTCTGGAGTTTCTCCAGGCCAGACTTGTGCTTGAGGGACATGGGGGTGGGAATTGGTGAGCAGAACCTTACTGTGGCCTCTGGTGGGATCTTCCTTCCCCGGCCAAACTGACCTGTGATGCAGATCACCCTCCAGTAAATCTCTGGGGACCTTTGGGGTTTGTTTCCCCGTGGAAGGGAGGGTGCAGGTGAATACCAACAATGAGACAGCTGGTTGTGAACACCTTCTGCTTTGTGCCAACCTGCAGAACGCTTCGAAAGCCAGCAAAGCAGACACGAGTGCCAACACCACCACCGAGGAGACCTGTCCTGTGGAGAAGGAGGAGGCACCTTCACCTGTCCAAGTGACGCCTCCGCCCCCTCCCGCGGAAAAGCTCCCTAAAAAAAAGACTCCCAAAACTGTGAAAACCCCCAAACAACTCAAGCCATCCAAACCCCCCAAGCCTCCCAAGCCCCCCAAGCCCCCAAAGCCTCCCAAAACACCGAAAGTGAAAGGAGAAGGCAAAAAGAAAGGAAAGAAGGCAAAGGAGAGCCCCCCACCAGCCATCCCCAACCTCGACTTGCTGGAGGCACACACCAAGGAGGCTCTGACCAAGATCGAGACGCCAAAGAAGGGGAAGGTGGGTCATGTTTTAACCTCTCCCCTTTCTCCTGCCATTGTAGGGATAAAAGGTATCAATGATGAGGGAATTTGTTTCTAAAGCATCAAATTTGCTTGAGATTTCGCTCTAGAAGGAGTGACTAAAGTTAGAACAATAGTTTTCTTCCATTTTTGCCCAGTAGGACACGTTTCTTTGTGATGTTCTTGAATTCTGAATCCTATTAATTCAGCATAAGCTTTGCTACTGATTTCAGGAGGGGCCAGAATCCACTGAGGTGCTGACAGAGGAATGTCAGAGTCACTGTTTTTGAAGAAATACCTTAAATCTTTCCTAAACCGCTTCTGAACTTTTAGCAGTTTGTGTGCAGTTTGTGACACCTCTCATGGAGCAGCAGGCAGGGAGATGAGTGTGTTGGTGTATCAAGGAGAAGAGCAGCTGGTCTTCTGCAGATTCTGAAGCAGCAATATTTGACTGAACCTCAGTTTTGGGTTCCAAAAGAATAAATAGGAGTTTTCAAAAATATATCATGTTACCTTCCAGATAAAGCCCGTGTTTCTGACATGCCAGCACTCCATCATCATTAAGAGGACTTTTTCCTGCCTTTTTTTCCCCCCAGGCTGCAAAGAATGTTCTAAGTGTTCCCAATAAGGAATCTGCAAGCAAGCAGAATGAGGTGGAGAAATTTGAAGTCCGAGAGCAAAATAAAAGCAAAACAGAAGCCAAATGGAAATATAAGGTAAGGCCTCCTGCTAAATTCTGCTGTTGGTTCTGCCACATAGTGACCAGCTGAGGGTGGAAAGTTGTTCACCTCTCTGCCTAAGCAGAGAGGACAAGACACCAAGTTTGAGCTCTCATAATAAAAAATTAAGCAGCAAATAATCAGTCACTGATTAAGGAAGGGGATGTGTGTGGATGAATTCTTGAATAGCATGTGCTGAAATATCTGTCTTATCCATGGTGACACCAGACTGTTAACAGTGAGATGTTCAGGGCTGATCCCTCTTGTGATCCTTGATGGAACATAGTCCTACTGCTTTAAGTCTGGAGTAGTTGCAGAGAAATCAATAACCAGTCAATAATTAACTAATAATTTATACTCGGTAACTAATTTTAATGGCATGACATTAAAGTTAATGAAATCTGAATTATGCCACATGGATTAAAAGCTTACCTTCCTGGGGGGCTAATGGAAGGTCAGTGAAATTCACTCCTAGAACAGCACATTTTGTCTGCAGGTACAGTTAAATAAGTTGATCTCGGGCTCTCTGGCTGAAACAGAGTTTGTTGTGAAATTCTAATGACAAAAGTGCAAACAAATTCCCCTGTTACAAAATCCTCTGTTACTCACCACATTTAGGGGAACCTTATTTGGATATTGGGAAGAAATCCTTCCCTGTGAGGCTGGGGAGGCCCTGGCACAGGCTGCCCAGAGAAGCTGTGGCTGCCCCATCCCTGCAAGTGTCCCAGGTCAGGTTGGACAGGGCTTGGAGCAACCTGGGCTGGTGGAAGGTGTCCCTGCCCATGGCAGGGGGTTGGAATGAGATGAGCTTTAAGGTCTCTTCCCACCTAAACCAGCCTGTGATTCTGTGATTTTACAATTCTCTCTTGCTCTGTCTGTAGATGAATAGATTCTCTGAAAATACCTGGGAATCTAAAACATAAATGACATGACATTTAACTGGTTTGACTCTTTTGTTTTGCGTTGTTTGCCTTTCAGAACAGTAAACCTGATTCGCTTCTGAAAATGGAGGAGGAACACAAATCGGAAAAGACGCCTTTATCAGGAAATAAGGACAACAAATTCACATTCTCTTTCTCTAATAAGAAGTTGCTTGGGTAAGTAAAAATATGACCATGCACATCAACTTAAAAAGCAGGTTGAAAAGTCCTGATTTATATTTCTTTACAAGAAGATGAAAATCTGCCTCTCTGGTCAGTGTAGAAAATACACTATCATGAATATTCTTCTAGTGCTCTAGTCAGCATCCTGTTTTGAGATATAAACTGTAGGTTCAGAAAAACGTTTGTAAAATTATTCAAATTGCTTTGGCACCCCTGAGAGTATCAACTTGACTGTGATTTCTGCATAGAGATACTCATTGTCTTCCTCTCTGTCAAGTCACAAGCTGTTTTCCACTCAGTGTTGTTACTGATTTGTAATTTTTGTTTTCATTTCAGTTCAAAGGGAGTCAAAACCCAGCTGAATACCAGTGTGTTTGGGTCACTGCAGAATTTTAAGGAAGACAAAGCCAAACCTGTACGGGATGAATATGAATATGTGTCAGATGATGGTGAACTAAAAATTGATGAGTTTCCAATCAGAAGGAAGAAAAACACTGCAAAAAGAGAACTGCCCTGTAAGAATATTTCCTGATTTGTCTTTATCTGCTGAACAAAGTCTTAGGTGGTGATTGTCCAGAACAATCAGCATGTGATTTGTAGTAAAGAATGCCATGTTTTACCTGTCAGTCAAGAGGAGGGCTGGTTTTTGGAGGGAAAAGAACCATGACTCTGTGTTTCTTTCTATTCATTCAGTTTTATCAGATAAAAAGGACACCCTGCAGCACACTCCTGTTAAGAAGCCAAAGGTGGAGTCAGTACCATACAAGGTATGATGATATTGTTCTTTCACAAGACCCATGTAAATGAGAGGATCTTTAAGGTCCCTTCCAGCCCAAACCCTTCTGTGGTTCTGTACCTGTGATGCAGCAATTAAAGTGTTTGTTTGCTGTGGTTAGTACAAGGTCATATTATAATATCTGAATAAGTCAGAAAAAGGAAACAGTTTGTTAAGAGAGAACTGCAGTTGACAAAAATGTTTGGCTCTAAGTACTAAGAAATTCTCTTCACCCTGATGTGCCTC
Source organism: Lophotriccus pileatus (assembly GCA_035583135.1). Taxonomy (NCBI): domain Eukaryota; kingdom Metazoa; phylum Chordata; class Aves; order Passeriformes; family Tyrannidae; genus Lophotriccus; species Lophotriccus pileatus. Next base: position 20,089,702 of record JAWWES010000024.1, on the reverse strand, counting down.
TGGGATGCTGAGGAGGAATTGCAGACCTCCTTGGCTGAGTCAGGAGCTGATGCCTCGAGACTGGTGGTATCTCCCTGTGCAGGACCTGAAGGAGGGAGTCCCTGGAGAGAACAGACTGGCACTCCAAGCAAGAAGGACTGGCACCTCAGCAACCTGAAAGCAGGGCAGGGAGGGAAAAGAGTTGCTTTATTAGACTGTAGGCTGCAGTGCACAGAAATCCCAGCCCAGGGAGATGGTCAGGTGTAGGCAGCTCCCTTCCATGGCACTACTATGGATCTGTGTCATTCTGCTGCCTGATTTCCCCATCTCCTGCAGTGGGATGGCAGGTGTGGGGCTGTCCCCATGTCTGGATTGTCAGTGGGTGCAGACCTGTGCCCTGCTGCACATCTGGGCTGGCAGAGCCATGGCCACGCAGTCCCTTCCTTTCCTGGGTGGGTCGTGGTCTGAAGAACTGGAGCAGGGGCTAGGAAAGCAAAGCAGGACCTGGAAACACCACTGTTAGAGTGGTCTGATCCCATGAGCAGGATCAGATCTCAGAGCTTTGGAGGGGAAAGAAAAACCCACCATGCCTACAGATTGCAAGGAAATGGGATTTTACCGTGCACCTGGTTTTGTTCTTATCTTTAATGAAAGTAAATTCCAAAGGCTAGCCCTGTGTCCTTGGAGGAGCAGTGGGATGCAGGAATCATTGTGCTGTTCTTGTTGAGCAGCTCAGTGAGTTTCTGCCTCTTTTGAGCCTTTCCCTTGTTTTTGCAGAGCGAGGACTCGTCAGATGAAGATTTGCTTCACATTGACACCGAGGCAAAGCCGGGACGTAATTCCAAAGTAAAGAAGGAGAGTGGAAGTTCAGCAGGAATTCTTGATCTTTTGCAGGCAAGCAAGGAAGTTGGGGGTTTAGAGTATAACACCAACAGGTACGCACCAAGGGAGGCTTTTCCCTCTTACCTGGGGTCAAAACTGCTCTTTTGTGGCTGTGTGTGAGTGAGAATGAATTGTGCAACTTGGCAGCTGCTTTTTCTCCAATAAGCAAATTCTTCCTTTGTCATGTGATCTGGAGGTGAGAAAGATTTTGGGGGTATAATTTAAACAAATAGAGGATTTCACATCACTTTTAGCAATGGTACTGTAATAGATGAATCATTCAGAAGGAGGAGAGAGCTCAGTGACTGCAGCTTGAGGGCATGAATTATGGCTTTTAATGTAGTGAGATTGTGATAAAGTAATCTAAATGACCAGCATTCCTTCCATAAGGCATTGTAAGGTGCCATGAGTGTCAAATGTTTGCAAGAAGGAAATAGGAAACTGTCTACTCTCCCTCCTGTCCCTGTCATCATTGTTCTCTCCACCAAAAAATATGGTTTGGGGAAAAAAGTGAACTCTTTCACGGGTACTTCTATTTCTGAAATGGAAACATTTGCCTGGGCTTAGCTGTGTCTTATGTGGGACCTACTTATGTGGGTGAATGTGGGAACTGAGGCTGGACACTTTGGGATATGGTCAATAAGGGACAGCACTAGATCTTTCAGTAATCCAGACAGTGAGTGGTGAAAAGGAACGGAAAACAAGGCTAGGTAGGCTCAAATCCTGCACTGAGGACTGTCTGGAGCAAGGGGTCTGTCTGGGTCCATCGCAAACCAGATGTGTGGGGTCATTGCCTCCACCCTTCACAGCCCAGCTCTGATCTCAAACCATCAACAGATAACTGGGTAACAGAACACATGTGTTGTTTGGAGAGAAGTCAGTGGGACTGTTCACATATTGAAGTAACTTGCTTAACTCAAACCTTAGGAGCAAGGAAGGGGGTTTGGGAACATCAGCTGAGTTGTGGCTTCCACGGACAAGGGTATCAAGTCTGATGTGGGAAATGATGTGAGACATGTGGAAGGCTATTCTTGATTGGCTTCTTAATAAGCCACTTTCACTTTGAAAACCACCTCTCCCAGGCAGGCAGGACGTGTTGGGTTTCCATGCTGACTGCTGGGACCAACAGCATAATTTTCCTCCCTCCTTTCTCTAGGTCTGCCTTGGTTATACAAAGCCACAGAAGCTGTGGAGGAGGTAGAAGTAGCTGTAGGAATGGTCTGAGAGTGGAGAACAGACTGGACAGAGAGCCTGGTGCTGTCCTTTGCCCTTGCTGGGTGTTGGGGGGCTGTGACCCAGGAAAGGTGCAGCCTGCAAATTAAAAAGGACCTGTCCAAGTGGAATGAGGAGGTCCCTCCAGAGAGGAAGATATTATCTGAGCTTGGGAAAGTTAAAAGTCGTAACTGAGAATTCCAAAAGCTACACCTCGTTGTCAAAGGGGAACATGTGGAATAAGTTACCAAGGAAAAGTTACAATAGAACAAAATATTACCAGGGATTTTGAAAAAAAAAAAAAAATCACTTTTTTGATGTTGAGAGAGAAGATGGAATTTGTTAAGGTTGCAGTGTGGTGACAAAGCTGCAGAGAAATCTAAAGGAGGAAACATTGCTGAACTAGAACCATCTTCTGGTTCAACCTTCTCAACTGACTAGAAAATTGTGTCCTCAGATTGCAAGAGGTTAAAAAATATGATATGGCCTGGCTTCATGCAGGGTGCACTGGCTGTGCAGAACCAGGCAGCTCTGTAGAGACACTCTGGCCTTTGGGCACCACCATTTAGGGTTCATTACTGGTTGCAAAGCAGGGACAGGGATCCCCATCCCTGTGCTGAGCAGAGGTGGGCCACAGAGTCTCCTCTGATTTCTCTTTCCATCTCTAATGGGGGTGAAAAAGGCTGGATTTTAAAATCGAGTCACACAGTCACTTCATCTCCTCAGAAGGCTTGTCTTGACAGGGCTACCATTTCTGGGAATGAGGTCTGATCTCTCTTTAGTCCTTGTTTCCTGTGTTGCTGCCCTTTCCATAGCAAGGAGGGACTGACCAGACAGCTGTTATAGAGGCTGTGGGGAGAGGTGTCCCTGTGTCTGCAGCTCCCAGGAAATTGAGTATTTTTTGTTTTATAGCTCAGCTGGGTCAGTGGTTCTGGATTTTCCAGACCTCTTCAGATTTGACCCCAACTTTGCTCCCGCAATTCAAAAGAAATAATCACATTAACACTTGTCTGTTTGACTGTTCCTGTGAATTCCTTTTCCATTCTGTGCTGTGGTTCATGATGGGATGAGTGTTTACATCGAATTTACAGTTACATTTTGGCAGGTCATTAGGCATGTTGACAAGCAGCTAGGTGTGTCTAACTCTGTGAATAAAGTTGCCAGGCTCATAAGACTCCCATGCTGGAAGTCTGGTATAAAAAAAAAGAAAATTTATCAACTATTATAAGAATTCAAAGAAATCTTCCTTGACCACATGCACACTACCAACCATTTGCTGCCTGCTGATGAAATGGTCCTCCAAGATTGCCTGCCTTGCTTGGGGTGTGTTTTGCTGCTTGCAAGGGGTTAAACTGCCAGAATAGAGCAAGACTCAGGCCTTTGCTTGCCCCCCACCCAGCCTGGATGATGTACCCAAGGTGTTTGTAGACTCTGTGGTTTCTGAAATCAAAGTCTCCCAAGCACAGTCACGTCACTGGACTCGGCTCAGTTACTGCACCGTGTGGGGTGGTTCAGTGGGAATTTGTCAGATCAGTGCTGGCTCTGGGACAAACACTGGGCTTTGGCAGCGTGTGCTGCATCTTGATTGAAAAAAGCCCCTGATAAATGTAATTACTGTGTTTCATTTCGTAATTAGGCTGGGCTTTTTAAATGGCCATAATGTGCTTTTTAAAAATAAAATGGAAGAAACACGATATGCAAACGTACTGAGTGGCAACATGATGCCAGTGTGGTCATGTCTGACTCTCAGGAGCAATTCCCATCTTTCTCTACTTGTAAGGCAGATGAAGGGTGGGGATATGTATGTATTTATGGATATACATATATATATATATATGTATATTCTGGATGCACCACGTGGTGGTCATGCAGGTGGGTCACTGTGGAGTCTCCTCTCACACATCAGGCAGTGTGTACATGGATCCCTGTCAGAACAGTGCCGGAGCTGCTGGATCCCAGCACTAACTTGGGAAGCAGCTCAGGGCTTTTTGTGAAAACAGCCTTATCTGAATTGTGGGAAATTTTTGTTCTGTAAACTACTGGGCTGTCATTTGCAGCTGTCCACCCCAAGTGCCCTGATGGCATTGCCCTGATTGCTTTAGAGAGCTGCAGCTCAACTCTGTGTGTCAGTGGGGAGAGGGAATGGCAGAGCTCCTGCAGAAGGGCTGCTGAGAGAACTGAAACGGAATATGGCAAAAGCTTGGAGGGCTGGTCGTCCCCTGACCCTGAAATGAGAAAAATTACTTGTTGTGTCCAGGTCTGATTCAAAAATGGGAGGAAACACTAGGATTGTGCTTGGCACTATTGGAGTTCCATAGTTTTATACAACCATGACTTCTCCAGAGCCACCCCTCAGTAGGTAATATTCTGCTGGAATATTGTAAATTCAGTTCCTAAATATGAGGATACAGGTGGAAGGCTCAGTAATTGCTGATGAAAGGAAGGAGGTGATCTGCCTAGAGAGGCTGAACCCTCGGAGAGAGGTGACAGTGGTTGTGAAGAGTGAGGCACCGGGTCCCTGCATGATCCTGAGCATGATCCAGGGTGTTGGGATCGTTCCTGTGCCCAGCCTCACTGAGAAAGCAAAGCCTGAGTGCTGAGTTGGTGTATTCCTGTCCCCATCACCCACTTTGTCCCCTGCTGTCAGGGACAGGATACTCTTGTCAAACCTGGCTCAGTACCACGGACCCCCCTGAGCCTCCTTTTCTCCAGGCTGAGCCCCCCCAGGTCCCTCAGCTGCTCCTCATCAGACTTGTGCTCCAGACACTTCCCCAGCTCTGTTCCCTTCTCTGGACACACTCAAGCACCTCAAGGTCTTTCTTGTCCTGAGGGGTCCAAAACTGACCCCAGGGTTTGAGGTGTGGCCTCAGCAGTGCCCAGCACAGGGGGACAGTCACTGCCCTGGAGCTGTGGTCATACTTGTGCTGGTACATGTCAGATAAAGGCACAAACAGCTGCCAGTCAGTTTGTTAGAGTGTCCTTTTCTCTGTGCATCCACAAGAGTATTTGCCAGCCTGAGGACAGGAGCACAAGGCTGCTGGGATTGAGGCAGGTATCACCCAGTGCCACCTGGCTGTGTGTTTGGAGGTGGCTGCAGGGGCAGAAACACTCTGGCTGCTTCATTCCTGCTCCCATGCTCTTTTAAAGTGGTTTCTTTTTTAAGCTGTAATTGTAACTCACTGATAGTTTACTTTCATAAATGTGGGTTTTTTTAAAATCATTGCTGAAGCTACAGAAAGGGGATACAGCTCTTCCAGAGCTTCAAAATAGCTTCCTGAGTCTTCTTGAAGTTTTTCTTGGCTTAGAAAGCTGAAATGCCCCTGATGGAAGCACACCAGGCACATGCCCTAATGAGAAACACTCTGCCCCATGTGCAGCTCCGTCTCTGAGACGTTTCACCCATTTCAGGTTGGAGTTTGACTCTCAGAACCACTGGTTTTGATCATATCCCACCATTCATTTGTTAAAGTTTATGTTGCTTAAGGCAGTTCCTTTCTGATTTGCCAATTTAGTGGTCAGTGTTTGATGGTCTGTTTGCAGTGTTTTGAGAGTCCAGTGTTTGGAAAAACAATTCAGGGAAAAAGAGTGGAGGAAAAGATGTTAATTTCTTATAGATGGTGCAAAATATGCCTTTACCAGAGAGAAGGCAAAGGAGAAGGCGTGACATTGGAGGGATTTAAATGGCTGTTTCCTAAATAGGTTTTTAGTGTTCTTCTATTTGCTGAGATGTGAGCTAACACCAGTCTTAACTCATTTTCAGGATTATTTATAAACGCCCTTAGTGCCCAGAAACTTCCATTATGTCTTGTATGTTTCTCTATCCTGAGCCCAAATTAAGCTCAAGTAGCAGAAACTGATGTGGTGCTGCTGATTCTCTCAGGAAGGGCTGTGTGTTCATGGCTTCTGTTTCATAGCTGTAAAAAACACCCTTGCCACAGCAAGGTTTTTTTTTTTGCATTTCACTGCTTGCCCGAACTCCAAAGTTCTGGAAATAGTGGTTGATGAGTTCTGCCTGTCACAGAATTCATGTCTGGCATTCTCCCGTAATCAGTCCATCCCACACCCGCATCAGAAAACCCTCCCAGTGCACTGCACAGACCTCTCAGATTACTTGTGCCTCACCATGTTGCTCTTAAGATCCTGGAGGGGTGACAGTGCCTGTTGTGAACAGGGGCCTGTGACCATGAACTGCCTTCTAGTTGTTCATGTTTTTGCTCTGACTGCTTGCACAGAGCAGAGCCCCCACGACATCCCCCCTCAGTGCTGGTGCATAAGCTCTCCTTTTATAGGAGCTGGCAGTATAGATTAGAAATAATATTATTATAACATGGTGATGATGAGGAGGAGGCTTTGGTAGTATAGATAAATAGCATTGTTAAATATGTATAGGTAGCGAAATAATATTATTAAAAGATAAAGATGATGATGGTGGTGATGGTGATGATGATGATAGTTGGCAGTAGAGACACTGTGCTGTTGGGAATACAATATGGGCTTTGGAAAGTTCCCTGAGCCCTGTCCAGAGCAATGACAGCCCCAGGGACCTGCCCACCTGTGCCCAGCTTACGTGGTGCTTCTGGAGTATCATCCCCCATCTGAGGTGCTGTCTGGGATACTGCTGCTCCATGGAATTACCCACTGTCCCTGGCAGTGTGTCCAGCTACTCAAAGGAACCAGGGAATCTCTTCTAGCACAAGTGTGCTGTGAAAGGAGTGAGCTGTCTGAGAGGGGTTGGTGTTTCTGGAATCACTGATGGCTCCCGTGTTTCTCCCCTGTCCCCACAGCCAGCCACCCGCTTCCCCCAGCACCCAGGAAGCCATCCAGGGCATGCTCTCCATGGCAAACCTCCAGGCCTCGGAGTCCTGCCTTCAGACGTCGTGGAGCACCAACCAGGCGAAGAACAACTCCATCTCCACGCAAAACTCCAAAAAAACGGGTGGAGGAGGCAACAAAAATGCGGGGAAGCGGTTGCTGAAGAAAAGCACAAAGAACAGCATCGACATCGAGGATTACGACGAGGATCAGGACCACCTGGACGCCTGTTTTAAGGACTCGGATTACGGTGAGTAGGAAGGCAGCAGGGAGTGCCTGGGGCTGCTTGGACACACGTGTGCATGTCTGCAAGACCCCATTGCTCATGGGCGCTTTCTCCTTGCTCTGCCGGTGCCTGGGGAGGGGGAGTGTTGGTAACACGGGGGCTGCGCCACAAAACCAGCAAAGACCCTGTGATACCAGACCGGCTGCAGAGCCCGTGGTGACACCGCCATCCAGGCAGGCTGGAGTTGAGGCTGGGCACAATGAGAAACTCTCAAGAAATATGGCAAGCCCCTGAAACTGTAGCAGTCAGCCCAGAAACAGGAGACTGGCTCAGAAATGTGGGTCAGGCACTCTTGTCTGCACAACGGCAATGAAACATCTGGCTGAGAGGAGTGAGAAGCTGAATTTGTACATGGAAAAGGGATCCAATGCTGTTTTGAGTGTAGGCAGAGGAGGCCAAGCATCTGCAGCAGAAATGGGCACAAAGCCAGTTTGCACCAGTTACATCAGTTCTGTCATAGTTATCGTGGAATCATGGAATGGTCTGGGTTGGAAGGGACCTTAAAGCTCACCAATTCCAACCCCCTGCCATGGGCAGGGACACCTTCCACCAGCCCAGGTTGCTCCAAGCCCCATCCAACCTGGCCTTGAGCACTTCCAGGGATCCAGGGGCAGCCACAGCTTCTCTGGACAACCTGTGCCAGGGCCTCCCCACCCTCACAGGGAAGGATTTCTTCCCAATATCCCATCTAACCCTTCCCTCTGGCAGTGGGAAGCCATTCCCTCTTGTTTTGTCACTTCAGATTCCTCTCCAAAGTCCCTCTCCAGCTCTCTTGGAGCCCTGTTAGGCACTGGAAGGGGCTCTAAGGTCTCCCTTCTTTTCTCCAGGCTGAAGAATAGTATGCAGGAACATTTTTGTGTATAAGTGAGGAAATCAAGACAATAAAGTGAATGCTGATGGGGACTGGGAAGCCTGAAGTGCCTAAGGGGGCAAGAAGTTGGTTTATGGTGCATAGCAGGAGAGTCTCTATGTGTGTTTCAGTCTCCCTGGCAAGTGTGACCATCAGAAATCGCTTGCTACAGTTAGGAAAGTGAAGTGGGTTTTTCAGGTCATTAATAGAGCTGCCAAGGAGAAAGGGGGCTGCTGTGACACATTGCAAGAGGCTGCCCAGACACTGGAGTGCACTGCATGCACTAGGATGCACTGGGAGTCCTGGGCATGCTTTGGAAAAGGGCAGCTCAGGACTGTGGTTGACAGATGTCACACGTGCTCTCCTGAGGGGCAGATTTGCTCCTGTGCCTGTGCTGCCAGTGAATGTTGTGAGCAGGCTGGGTCTGCAGAGGCTCTGCCAGTGCGACGTGTGGTCTGCAGACTTCAAGTGCCGATGGCCACATGCCCCAGGAATGCCAACACCAGGGATGGAACACATGGCACCTGGCAAGAAAATGCATGTGAAAAAAAACAATGGAAGCTTCTTAGAACAGGCTGGGGAAAAGTTTGGGCAGAAAAGCTGGTGTTTATCCCAGAGGACTGTGAAGAGTCCATTCGTAGAATGGCTCAGCTTCATCTAGAGAAGAGGAGCCTGAGGTCAGACCTCATCAGGACCTGCAGCTGTGCCAGAGGGGCAGCTCCAATCTCTGCTCTGTGTGACCAGTGACAGGACCCAAGGGAACAGCTGGAGCTGTGCCAGGGGGGGCTTAGGCTGGATGTTAGTAAAAGATTCTGCCCAGAGGGTGGTTGGGCACTGAACAGGCTCCCCAGGGCAGTGGGCACAGCCCCAAAGCTGCCAGAGCCCAAGGAGTGTTTGGACAACGCTCTCAGGGACAGGGTCGGATTGTTGGGGTGTCCTGGGCAGGGCCAGGAGTTGGACTGGATGATCCTTGTGAGTCAGTCCCTTCCAGCTCAGGAGATTCTGTGTACCCTAAAAGTACCCAGTCACAGTTTAATGAGAACAGCTCCCAAGGGCAGTGTGTGGATGAGAGCAAAGTCCCCTGAGTGTCACAGCTGTCAGCCCTCAGTGGCACTTCTGGAGACATTCAGATGGGGTGCCAGCGGTCACTGCACCTGGACAGAGCAATGTGCAGGGTGGAGCTGTTTCCTACACTGAAACTATTGCCTTTGTTTCCTGCTGTAGTTTACCCTTCTCTCGAATCAGATGAAGATAATCCAGTTTTCAAATCCCGCTCAAAGAAAAGGAAAAGTTCAGATGATGCCCCTTACAGTCCGACGGGTAAGTCCATGTGGTCTGTGCTGCCCAGACTCAGGCTAAGACGAACAGGTCCCTAAAAAACAGCCATTTTTCCAGGAGTGTGGAAACTAACACCGTAACTAGTGATTTCTTTATCGTGTGAAGGATCAACCCTTTCCAGCGCAGTGGGAGGTGTTCCATGCACTGTGATTCCTGCTGAGCAGTGTTAGCCTTCCTCCTTCAATCAGCTGGCAGGGAAAAAATCATTCCTTGGTTGGTTTATTTCTCCTCACAGCCTTGGTAATGGATCAGTTGGTGGCACCTTAGCAGCGGGGTAACAGTCAATGCCCAGGTAGCTGAGTAGCTGTGGATTTTAGGTGGTGACTGTGGGAATAGTGAGAGAGAGTGGGAATTGTCTCCTCCAAGCTCAGCCAAAGCTGGATGGGTTTGTTGGGGCTCACCAGAGGCAGTGACAGGCAAGAGGGTCCTTAGACCCCTTTAATGTGGCCCATGAGTAGGGGCCCATCCACGGCATGCTGTGTGTGTGACAAGCAGCCCATGTCTCATCAGCTTGTGGCACTGCATGTCCTCCCCCCAGGAGGGGTGAGCACCATCCATTGGAAATGACACTGGAGTCACTCATATCCATAACGTGGGCACACACCCACACAGCTTTGGCTTCAGGTGGCCGTGGAGTTGCTCAGCTGTGTGACATCTTTATCAGCAGCTCCTCCCCACGCTGCTGTGCCCAGGGGCTGTTGGCACCTCTGCCTTCAGTCACACCCTGGGAAGGGAAGGGAAGGGCAGAGGCTGCGCCATCCCCATCTCTCCCTGCTGAGGGGGGCAGAGCCCCAGTGCCCTGTGCATGGCTGTGCTGCTCCCACAGGCACATCCCTCCCCCTCACCTGCCTCTGCTTGCCTTGCAGCACGAGTTGGCCCCTCAGTGCCTCGACAGGACAGGCCGGTGCGAGAGGGCACGAGAGTCGCCTCCATCGAAACCGGACTCGCCGCTGCTGCCGCCAAGTTGTCACAGCAGGTGAGACACTGCTTGAGCTGTCAGGGGAGGAGAGTCCTGTCCCCAGCAGAGCTGTGCCCGAGTGCAGCGCAGTGCCAGCCCTCCACAGTGCTTGCTCATGCCAGGGGCACGAGGCTCAGCAGTCTCAGGGGAAATAAGTGGGATCAAAGCCCAGCAGCGTCACAACACACCTGAGCACGCCACAGGGTGACAAGGGACAGAGGAAAAGTGTAGGGAGGGGTGAGGGAACGAGAATGGCTACCAGGGTGGGTTAGGAGGTTGCCCCACAGGAGTGTATCTGGTGTGTATTTGAGAGCCTGACTGATGTGATTGTCTGTCTGTGCAGATCAGCTGCTGGGAAGTGTCAGGATTTGCTTCTCAAGATTTGGTGAACGGTGGGTAGTTAGGGGCCAGTTTAGCAAAGGTACTGGGGCACTTTGGGTGTTGGCAGGTGTCCAGTCTGTGAAGGGCTCAGATAGGCCCCTGACAGGTGACAGGAGGAGGCACTAGGGTGACAAGGTCTGCTGGAGGAAGGTTGGTGAGGCACCTCGGCAAGTTGGCGGAGATGCAGGTTGTGGTGGCTTTGGGCTTCTGTGATGTGGACCGTTGAGTAGAAGAGCTTTGAGGATGGTGGCAGGGTATCACCAAGAAGAAACTGAAAGTAGGCAAGGGGCTCAGGACGGTGACAGACTGCTGTCCTCATGGTGCACGTGTCCAGGTGCAGTTACAGGTCAGGAGATGACGTGTGTGTCCTAGCGGGAAGCAGAGGCTGAATCGGTGGGATGCTTAATACCCTCCATGCTGTTGTGAAAGGGTGTGAAGATCCCTGAAGATAGGAGGTGCCAGTTTTTGTGGAAGATGGAAAGCTTTGCTCATGCCGACCCCCGCTGCCGTGCCAGGGCGGTGTCGGCGCGGCCCTGGCTGGCTCCGCTCGCCACAGTGGTAACGAACGAGGAGGCTCTGCCCGGGGCGTGGACGTAGAGGCACGAGAGGCAAACGTGTGTGTGCAGCTGTGAGCGAGACGGTGTCGGAACAGCCCCCGAGCGCTTGCCCGTGGCCAACTCCGCGGGGTTTCGTTGTATCAGCAGCCTAAGCAACGCCGCTGGCCCTTGCCCTAGCTAAAGGTCTTCCGGGGATTAATCTGAGCTTCATCTTTGTCGTTTTAAAGGAGGAACAAAAAGGCAAGAAGAAAAAAAATACCAAAAAGAAGCTGTCCGCCCCCAACGCAAGCAAAGCGGCTCAGGAAGGCAGCTCGCCCGAGCCCAAGCTGGAGTCACAGGCCAGCAGCCTCACAGATCACGAGTACACCGCAGGGGCCAGCACCTTTGGGGTCGCCCAGCCTAACAGGGGATCGCAGCCGATGGCACCCGGTGTTTTCCTCACACAGAGGAGACCCTCATCATCCTCGCAGAACAATGGCTCCGCCAAAGGTACCAGGAAACGCCGGGGGTTGCGGTGCAGGAGTGGGGAAGGGTGAAGCCATCGTGTAACCCGCGCCTTTTGCGGGGCCGTCACATGCCATGCGTGCCGTGGGGATGCAGAAGTGCAGGCGTTTGGATGCAGCTCAGATCCAGTCAGAGATAGGGCCCGTGGCCTCGGCTGTCCTGGCACCGGGGGGCCAAAGAGGTGTTTCGCTCCTGGGCTGTCGGTTGCAGGGTGTGAGGCATCCCATGGCAGGAGCACTGCTGAGCACAGCCTGAGCTCGTGAGGAACACCCACGGTGTCACATCCCAGTCCAGCCTGTCTGGCAAAGCCTTGTCTGGGGAGAGATGTATCCATGAAGGCTGTTCTGTCCAGAGTAGGGCAGCACAGTGGTGGTGTCAGCTTGTACATAGCTTTTAGAATAACCACTACCAGGTGCTGACTGTACCTGAGGACACTCCTCTTGGGCAGTGTGGGGCAAGGCACACTGCAGATCTCTCTGGGGAGTTGCCTCAAAGGAGCAGAGGAATAGTAAACCTTGGGAGTAACACAGGTTACAGGAAGAGGTCGCTGGTTGTCTGCCATAGGGAAAGTGTGACAAAGCTGAGGCTGTCTCTGAGTCTGAGCTAAGACCTGCTTGAACTTGGATCAGGAGGTGTGGCTGAGACAGGCACTGTGTAGTGTGAAGACTGTGTGTGATCCCACTGGGAAAGATCCTGACATGTCAAGTGAGGCAATGTAGTAGATGTTTTCTGAATTCCCTGTATTTGAGGGGAGCAGATTAGAGGTAGTAGATGGTACCCTGGCAGCTTGGATGGGCCATAGAGGAGGATGAGTATAGCCTGTGGTAGGTGCTGGGGTCCTGCCAGGAGCTGGTAGTATCTGTGGCTTTCTGCAGAGCCAGAGCTCTGGAAGGAGCCTGGAATTCTGCCTTTGTGTTGAAATGGTGGCGTTAGGGAAACAGTTCCAAGGTAGTGGAAGATGTGGTGGGAAGATGATCCATCAGATCCAGATGCTGATGGAGCCAACCCCCAGTGTGGCTGGTGGGCTGGCCAGCAAGCAGGGTGTCGTGCAGGGGGCCTGGCCAGGCACGTGGGTCCCACCCTGCCCATGGGATCACTCAGTCCTCAGAGGAGGGAAGGGGTCATTGCCAAGAGAGGAGAGGCTGATGTGGCAGTGAGTGGAGCACCAGCCACTGGTGGGTCTTCCTGTGCAGGGTCTTAGGACAGCTGAAGGCTCTGAGGGGACTGCAAAGCATCTCTGCATGGAGCACAGGAGAGTACTGAGTGTGGGGACCACCAGCTTAGGCATCATTGGAAATGAAGGCACACTATCAGAGTCTTTAAGCAGCTGGGACCAGTGGAGAGGAGCCGAGTCCCTGCAGGCACCGCACTCGACTGACCCTGTGGCAGATCAGTGAGAGGGGAGAGGCTGCCTGGGTTTGTGCCCAGCAGTGCTGGGGCAGTTCCTGGCTGTAAGGTGGTAGCTGAGGAGCAGCTGAGGAGCGGCCCCAGTCCCAGGACCAGCACCCAGGGAGCACAGAACTCACCAAACCACGTCGCTGGGGCTCCTGGTGGTGGTGGTGTCCTTCTCATCAGGATGAGGACAGGGAGTGATGTCCACCTGGGGTGTGTTGGAGTGCCTTGGTGCTAGTCTGGATCTGCAGGAAGGAAGTATGTGTGTCTCTGTGTCTGTGTGTGTTTCCAGCATCCTCCTGGTGAGGCTGGATGCAGGTGGTGTCTCTGGCACTGTGGGAAGAGAGGGCAAGGAGAAATGGGGAGATGTGGTGGTATGTGGGTTGGTCTCAATGTGGTGGGTGAGGGACCAGGCATCGTCGTTGCAGTGCTTGTCCCAGGACCTGTGGTGGCATGTGAGCTCAGGATCCCTGTGCCACGTTTCCCATAGAGGAAGTCAGAGGGGAGCCCAGAGATCCCTGAGGAGCCTGCAGGTGCAAAGAGCTCTGTGTGTGTGTGTGGTATGTGTGTGTTGTGTGTGTTTGTGTGTGTGTGTGTTTGTGCAGCCTCTCCCTGAGGAGCAGGGTGGCGCTGGTGTGGCAGGGTTTGACTGTCACCCTGTGGGCAAACAGGTGACCATGAGCAGCGAGCCAGGGCAGTGAGGACACAGGGCAGCAGGGCTGGCACTGCAGAGGCCGGAGGGTCCCCAGCAGGGAGGTGTCCCTGGGGGTGGGTGGGCAGTGTGCCCCCGCTGTGGCAGGGCTGGTTCTCCAAGGGCTGTGTTCCTCGCTGAGCTCTGTCTGATGGCCCCGCACGCCTGGGGGGTCCTGGCAGGTGTCCTTGAAGGTCCTGGGCAGGGCTGTCAGCAGGGCCATGAGGGCAGGAGGCAGCGGTAAGGCTGTGGGGTGGTGTGGGGCAGGCGCGGGCCCTCACCCAGACCCCGCTCTCCTTCCAGGGAAGCGCACGAAGAAGGGGATGGCCACGGCCAAGCAGCGGCTCGGCAAGATCCTGAAGATCCACCGGAATGGGAAGCTGCTGCTCTAGTGGCTCCGGGGACACTGCCACCCAGCTCTGGGCCCCCACCACAATAATCCCTTTAACTTTCAGCGGTCGGACTGTACAGAATTCTGCTATAAATATTTTTTAATATAGATGTCCTTTCTCAGAGTGCTGAGAGCGACTAGCCGCAAAAAGTTAATACTAATCTCGGCCACCGAGGAGCGTGTCGGTCCCCCCCAGCTCCGGCACCGCCCCGGCTCCGGGCCTTGGGCCTCCTTCCCGCCCGGCTCCGGGCAGAGCGGGCGGCCGTGGCCGGTGTGGCGGCAGAGCCGGGAGAGCGGGAAGGGCCGCCAGGCCTCGTGGCGGGCGGGGACCGCGGGGCCGAGGCGGCGGGCTGGGAGGCGGCGGGCGCGTTTCTCAGGCACCCCCCCCTGCCGCCCCGCCGCCTTCCCGAGCCCCCCCTTTTCCTAGAATGTAGCTTGTACATAGCTTTTGGAATAACCACCGCCGGGTTTTTATACGGGGAGGGTCTCTCCGGGCGCCGCCCGCCGGTACCAGCTCTTTGCGTAACTTCTTGTACGAGGAGGGAGACAGTTATTTTACTAGCACCTTGTGGAGTGTTTCCGTGTTTTGTGACGATGTAATTTATTAATGTTTGTAGCTTTTTATATTTGTACATTTCTTATGGGCTTTGTTTATATACCACACATTACCGGGGCGCGGCGCCTGCGGGGAACCAGAGCCACCCGCCGCCGTGGCACAGGGCCACCGGGGCCACCTCCAGGGCCACCGGGGCCACCGCCAGGGCCACCAGGGCCACCAGGGCCACGCCGGCCTGGGCGTCGCGCCGGCTTTTTTTATTATGATTATGATTATTATTATTATTAGTATTATTATTTTTTTCGCGACATGTACATTTCTAACAAAGTTTATCGTGGCTATCTATCTATGACGGTGTTTTATTTACCGATTCATATCAAATGCTCTTGTATCGACTTCACAAAAATCTTAAGTAAAACCTAGAGCAAAGTTTAAAAAAAGAAGGAAAAAAAGTAAAAAAAAAAAAAAAAAAGAAGAAAGCAAAGTAAAACTATTTCAGGTTTTGTACACAATTGCCTGGGCCTGGCCTTTTTGTGGGGTCGGCGAAGGAGGGACGGGGAGGTCCCTGAGGGTGGGGTTAGAGGAGTGAGCAGGTGTGGGGGGCTCTGCTGCCAGTTCCCCAAGTGCTCCCTCCTCCCTGTCAGACCTCTGTTTGCTGCAGCACCACGAGAAGCACTGGCTAATTGGGCATGGTTTTGAGTGTCCCAGTAAGATACCCCATGGCCCACCCAGAGATGTTCACCCACCGCCCAGCACTGCTCTCATCATCCACCTCGCCTGGACAGGTAAGTGTACATGCTTGTTTCCCTCTGCTTCCTCCCTCCCTCTTGGAGGTCACCAGGTGTTCTTTGCACACACTGAAACATGCAGCATCCCACCGTTTTTTCCAGACTGGCCCCTGAGGCCAATTTCCAAGCACTCCTTAGTTGTCACAGAGAGACTGAACGCGACACCTGCTGACATGTGCGACCTGCAGTTCTCTTTGCTGACAAAAGGCTGTTCCCACCTCCCACACCTACTCCCTGCTCTTGGAGACATTGTGCTGCCAGTGTTCCCCTCAGACAGTCCCAGCAACCCCAGTGGTGCAGGGTTCTCCCTCAAGGTAAGTGTGGTGTGGCCTCGCACCCCAACCCCGTTGTATTTCCTTACTGGACGGCAGTGACATGATGGGATAGAACCATACAATCGTGGAATCACAGACAGGTTTACAATGGGAGGGAGTTTAAAGCCCATCCACCTCCACCCCCTGCCATGGGCAAGGACACCTTCTACTATCCCAGGTTGCTCCAAGCTCCGTCTAACCTGGCCTGGGACACTTCTAGGGATGGGGCAGCCACAGCTTCTCTGGGCAACCTGTGCCAGGGCCTCCCCTCTCTAACAGGGAAGAATTGTTTCCCAATATCCCATCTAACCCTGTCCTCTGTCAGTTTGAAGCCATTCCCCCTTGTCCTGTCACTCCATGCCCTTGTCCAAGGCCCCCATCCAGCTCTCCTGTAGCTCCATCAGAGATAGTCAATGGTCTGTTTTGTAAGCTCTGACGTCCAAAGAAGAATGTGCAAATGACCTGAAACGAGTGGCACAGGCCAGGCTTTGTGGCTGTGTCCTCTTGAAGTCAAAAGTGGTCCGAGTGTGTTGTTCCTTCATGGATACTGGTTGAGCATTAAACTGACCCGCACACCCCAGCCCGGGGCGTGACGTGGTCCGTGGCAATATCGGGCCATCGCCAGCTGGGGGAGTTCACAGTTCAGAAACAACTGCGGCCGGGAAAACGGGACCCGCTCTCATGGAACCTCCCGAGCACCTCTCGAGGCTCAGGCGATCGGGCAGCCCTTGCTTACCATAAAATATCCCGAGCTGGAAGGGACTCACAGGGATCACCAGCTGTGAGTGGGCAGTGCGCAGCCACCCAGCACACCCACTGCAGGGCTCTGGGTCAGCCCTCAGGCACACACAGAGGCAGGGTGCTACAGACTGGTCTACTGGCTCCTCCTCAGTGGGCTGAGGACACCCAACACACTCACTGTGCTCCATGGGTGCTGTCCTGGGCACTTTGGCAGGTGAAACTCTTAATTCTTCTGCCTTTGCCGGTGTGGAGCTGCCCGCAGGAGGGACAATCGCTTCACCTTCAGCTTTACTTTTACAGTGACTGGCAACCGGAATTTCATAAATTGACTGCTCAATACACAAAGGATGCCCTGGCTAGTGAGGTGTTTTCTGTACATTCACATATGGAGAGGCTGTTGGCTGCTCCCAGTAAACAATTACTCACAACATTTGGGTTTCTGCTGTTTCTGTCTTTAAACTAACAGGAATTACTCAAACCCAGACATTTGGCACAGCCACACGTTAATCTCACAGACCCCATGTTCATCTCTCATCCCTGCTCAGGGCAGACTCTCCTGCACTGTAACATCCAGCAGTGGCCCAATGCCATCCCGTGCTGCCAACACTGTTCTTTCCATTTCTATCTGCCATGGATCTGCAGTGCCCACCCCACGGGAGTCACAGCCTTTGTGTAAACTGTTTTGAAGTTGTTCTCTGTATATCACAAGAGAAAGCCTGCTTCTCCTCTTCTCTTGAAAGTGTAACAATTATAATTAATTAGATTTCCTTCTGACTCCAGCCAGTTGGGAAGATGCACTTTGGGGCACATTTTTAGGTCACTCTCCTTGTCAAACTTCACATACTTCTGCCCCCCAGCTCATTGTATTTGCTAAACACTGAGCTCCAGGGCACGCTCCTCAGGGAAAGGCAGGGATCAGCCTGGGGCTGTCCACCTGCTTGGCTCACTCAGCCTGCTCCTGCCTCCCTCCTTGGCTCACCCCATCACACACTGGCGGCTGTTTGCAGACTGTGTGTGACCATGAGTCTTCCTCTCACCTTCAACTCAATCAAATTAATAATTAGCAATCACTTAGGAGTCAATTAGGTGACACATCTTGAAAGGCTTTGTGTTTACACTCCTCCTTCATTTATGGTTTGAAGAGCTCTCTTTGGCAGCCCAAGGGAAACTCTTTCTTCCTGAGGTCAGCAGGGCATCCTCTGTTCATCTTTGGCCTTGTGACTGGAGTGTAACGGTGTTCATCACTCTTTTCTCACTCGTTAGCTGGGCAGGGGACACTGGGGACCTCTGCTATGGCCACAGCTCTTGTTTCTTCATGGTCACACAAAAGCCCCTGTCCCTTCACAGAGGCCCTGCCCTCATGCTGTCTGTGGGGACCCCGTGGGTGTGCAGGGCCCATTAATGGTGATGGCTTGGTCAGGAAGGCAGCACAGACCCTGTGTGTTGGACTTCTAGCACGAGGCCATTTGTGTAGTTCCTCCCACACACCTTTGTTCTTGTTCCACTTCACACTACAGGGACCAGTGCTCCCAGAGAGGACTTGCTTCCCCTGCATTTGTGGGGGGAAACAAATGGCCCGTTTGCAGAACTGGAACCCTCTTTTCTCTGCTACTCACAGACCTACTGAGAAGTCCCTGACCCCCAAAATTCCTTCCCTTGCTTTCTTCTCTGCCCTTTCTTTCATCCACCTTGATGCAGCTCCAGCCCCAGGTGACCCGTGCCCCCCTCACTTGCTTGCAGGATGAACAAATGAGATGCTGCTGCATAAGAACATCCTGAAAATGGAGATGTTCCTACACATCTGTACAACACCTGCAAGGTGTTCCTGCACAGAACTTCTCAAAGCAGAAGGTCTGGCACTGCACAGGAGGTGAGACACTTCATGCAGGTGAGGGGCACCACTGTGGTGCACTGGGCAAGTGAGGCAAGCACAGCTCCACACACAAGGGATCCTCTGCAGGGTCTGGGCTTCATCTCGGTGAATGGACAATGATAATGTAACTGGTTTCCCCTGGGACACCCCAGGATCCTTTATAGTACAGGTGTGCCAGTGACTATAACACGCAGGGATCTTGTCACCCATGAGCAGAATATTGGAGAGGTCCCTAACACAGCAGTGCCAGAGCTGGGGTATCAATGTCACAGGAGCCATTGGCCAGATTAGGTGCCTCTCCCTCTTTCTGTGCACAGCCAGGGAGGGCTTTCACTGGATTGCACCTGATAAACTCACGGGGAAACCACTCAGCACATCGTGGCATCCTTTTTCTTACTGTCCTCCAGTTCGCAGGTCTGAGACCTGTAATTACTTTGCTCTCTTGGGCAAGCTGTATCCTGAGGAATTACAGCTGGATTAAGAGATTGCTGCCTGACAATAGCCTGGGGAGAAGAGAAGGAGGAGACTGAATGGCTCAGCTTTGACATGATGCTGCAGCCATGAGCTGGCTCCAACAAACCTGGGCTTGCAGGCCACCCCTCTCCTGCTCAGCCCTGAGGAGCAGCCAAGACACACCCCTTTATCCAGCCTCCAGCCACTCAGGTGGGCTCTGAGATCAGACACAGGGTGGGCAAGTGCTGCTGTGCCCACTGGCTCACACACTGTGGGCTTGTCCTGGTGGCAGGCTGAGAGCTGGGGACATTCCCAGCTTGGCCGGTGACTTGCTGTGGAACTTTAGAGGAATCTCTGCCACCTGTTTTGCCTTCATTTCTCATTCCCTTGGATAAAGAACCCTAAGGATGAGGCCTGTGATGAGTGCCAACCTTCCTCCTTCAGGTGGTTATGCCTTGCTGGTAATGGCTGATGGGATTCCATGATTGCAGTGCCCAGTGCTCCACATCCATCCATCCCTCCCTACCCCGTGTGCCCCCCAGCCCTTCGCCCTGAATGCTGAATGACCCACCAACCTGCTGCACTCAGACTCCTTGCACTTGCTGCCAGCAGAAACTCTCCTCCACTGCCCCTTTTCCCCCCTTTCTTTGCTGAACTCAGCAGTTCCAGCCCACAGCCACTTCATTTTATTGCTGTCATAAAACATATTTGGTGGGTCGGTTTGGAAAACAACCCTTCTGCACAGTATGGAATATCAGATGCCCCAGCCCTGAGGAGACAGAAATGGAAGAAGGGTGAATGCTTCCTAGCAGCACTTAGGTGTAAATTTATTGGAGCAGACCTTAAAATAGGACAGAGAACAAGTTATACAGTGAGAAAGGTGCACTAATGCCGTATGGTTTACATGTCCCTTGCCCAGGGTTAAAGTCCGCAGCAGCTCCTTTCAACATACTTTCTTAATTCGAGCTCACCAGCCTCAGTCCTTTGCCTCGAAATGTGCAAACCTTTAAGCTCTCCCAAGGGACAACTCGCTCTGAGAATGAAATATTAATTAGAGCGAGGAACTCCCGTCCCTGTGTGGCCTCTCGGAAGCCTGGGGGAGCCAGACACGCTTCAGCCCCAAAGTGCTCCCTTTGTGCGGGGCTTTTGTTGCCCACATTCCGCCCGTGGGGCCCCGTCCCGGTGGATAAGAGCTCCCCAGCCCACTGAAAGGGAGCTGTCAGGGCTGAGTGTGGCCGGCCGCTGACAGGGAGTGTCACCATTAACCAGCTCGTTATCTTGAGCGGGGCTTACACAAATCGCTCCCTGCCCGGCTTTGGGCATAAGCAGCGATGACAACTCTTCGACAGATGCTGGTGAGGAGAGAATAAAGATGCTGTGGCTAAAGACCATCTGCAGGGATTAAAACCTTCATCATGCTCAGTGACTTTTCTGCTCTCGAGACAAAGGGAACTTTTCTCTTTCCCCAGCCACACACCTTAGTTTCTCCAAGACGCTGTTTCCCTGCCAGACGCTTCTATCGTGGCTTGTCTGTCACTGAGACATTTGAAAACCACCTTAAACTGACTTGCTGCTCCTCTACCTCAGGCAGATTTAATCCATGATGCTTTCTAATGCTCTTCTAAATCTCCAGCCACAATCCACCCGGATCCAGGGCTGCTTTGGGAAGGTGCTTCAGGCTCTTTGGGCCTCCAGCTTCCAGCACTTGCCACAAAGGACCAAAGAGAAAGTGATGTGTGACCCTAAGAGTCCTGGCTTGCTTTCTAAATCACCAAGAATGTTGTGGTTCTCCGTTTTCTGAGCAATGCTACAAATATCATTTGAGGAACAGAAAGAATCACAGGATCACAGAATATCCTGAGCTAGAAGGGACCCACAAGGAGTCCAACTCATGGCCCTGCACAGGACACCCCAAGAATCCCGCCAGGGGCCTGACAGTTTTGTCCAAACACTTCTTGAATGAGTATTTGCTATTTTAAAAAAGCGGAATATTAAGGCTAGAGTTCATTTGTCCAATGCTTAAAACTGAAGAGGGAATTAAATAGACTCAGACAAAGCAATTAACTGCAGTGAAGAAACTGCTGTTTGTTTTCAGTCTGTTTTTGCTGGGTGCAGTAGCATATGAAGAGCAAACAACATCAGAGAGGGGCTGTTTATCTCCTGCAGTGACTCAGTCCTGCTGATGCTTCTCAAAGCACCAGTCTCACTGCCCTTGTTGCTGTTTCCATTGAGCTCTTGATGCTCCCTAATGCTTTGCACTGCTGTTCCTTCCAGAGCCCTGCTGGGTGTGTTTCAGGCAGGACCCCTGGATTCCTACAGACCTCACAGTGACCTGAGTCATCCTTGTCATAGAAAAGTTCTTATTGTCTTCTCTGTGAGGCTGGGGAGACCCTGGCACAGGTTGCCCAGAGAAGCTCTGTCTGCTCCATCCCTGGAAGTGTCCAAGGCCAGGCTGGACGGGGCTTGGAGCAACCTGGGACAGTGGAAGGTGTTTCTATCCATGGAAGAGCAGTTGGAGCTGGATGATCTAAAAGGTTGCTTCCAATCCAAATTATCCCATGATTCTGTAATTCTATGATTAGTTTTAGGCCTTGCCACAATACCCAGACCACTCTGGAGACCTCCCCCACCACTGGAGGGTCCGATGTGGTGACCAGTGACACGGGACGCAGGGAATGGCTGGAGCTGTGTCAGGGCAGGCTCAGGTTGGATCTCAGCAAAAGGTTCTTCCCCCAGAGGGTGGTTGGCACTGACCAGGCTCCCCAGGGCAGTGGGCACAGCCCCAAGGCTGCCAG
>JAWWES010000024.1:20057244-20067849 GCA_035583135.1 Lophotriccus pileatus | reverse complement strand
AGGCCCTGGAACAGGTTGCCCAGAGAAGCTGTGGCTGCCCCATCCCTGGAAGTGTCCAAGGCCAGGTTGGACAGCACTTGGAGCAACCTGGGCTCATGGCAGGTGTCCCTGCCCACGGCAGGAGTGTTAGAACAACATGAACTTTAAGGTCCCTTCCAACCCAAGCCATTCTGTGACTCTGGTCCATCCATTCTCGTGCTCCAGGGCAGCCCACTCCAGCAGCACTCACAGCTGTGTTCACCCTGAGGGCAATGTCCCTGCCTTGTGTGACACTTCAGAGAAGGAGGCAAGAGGAATGCTTGGGATGTGATTAACAGACCTTGTAGCTCATCACTTCTGCCCAATTCCACACATAGGAAACACAGCAAATAAATAAAAACCACCCAACCCCAACCTCACAAACCTCTGACATGTCTTCCCGTGTCACCAGGCTGACAAAATGATCCTGAAATTCTGCTTTTAAAAATATTGAATTTGCCAGCAGTGCTTCATAACGCATTGTCCTCATAACCCAACCTCCTTTTAGAACAGAATAACTGAGTTTGAAAGAAAACATGACTGCAAAGATTAAGATGTGGGATCAGAAGTAAGCCACCTGTCAGACAGGATAAGAACCCAGGGATTTTTTCCTGGGGATTTAACCAGTCATTTAAAATGTAATAGTTGTACATTTTAGTCTTTTCTATATGGTCTAATTTTAGACTATTTGCAGAAAATAAAAGGTGGCCTCACAGTTAGGGAGGAATTCTTCCCTGTGGGGATGGGGAAGCCCTGGCACAGGTTTCCCAGGGAAGCTGTGGCTGCCCCATCCCTGCAAGTGTCCAAGGCCAGGTTGGACAGGGCTTGGAGCAACCTGGGCTGGTGGAAGGTGTCCCTGCCCATGGCAGAGGGTTGGAATGAGATGAGCTTTGAGGCCCCTTCCCACCCAATTCCATGTGATTCCATGATTTCAATTCATTGAATTTTCAATTCTAATCTTCATTGCATGTCAATAACAAAAAGGGGCCCGACTCTATTACAGTTATTCGGTCAGCAGGGATTTATTTTTCTGCAGAAACCAAGGGAGATTTCAGAGAGAAATCTCCCTTGGTTTCTGCAGAAAAACAAATTTCTCTCTGAAATCTCCCCTCTGGTCCCAAGTGGTCGGTGGCTGCCGGGCCGGATGAGGCGCTTCCCACGCACACGCCTGTCCCGGGAAGTCATCGCGGTCACATGCTCAGCACAGAGCAGCACAGGCGTAAATAAACAGACCATTCTGGGCCGGCAGGCCTCAAATCCAGGCATCTTTCCCTAATTACACACTGTGCTGGATGAGATAAACCTTGGCCCAGGTCCCTTTCCCAAGGCTCAGGCACTGGAGGTGAGCAGGGACAGGAGTAATGTGTTGTCCCTACAGCGATTCCAGCAGGGAGAAGTGTCGTTGCTGCTGCTCGTGAAAGGTTTATCTTCCTTGGAGCATTGTTCCTGCCAGCAGCCCATGAGCTAATTCCATGTGCCAAAGGCAGGCTGGCTGACCCAGTGGCATTCTTCCTGGAAAAATGTGCTTGGCTTTCCTGCCAGTTTGCTTCTGACTGATGGATCCCCGGCTGACTGATTTGGCTGCAGCCCTTCTGCACAGCTCCTGAGCTTGGATCTACCTGTGGATTCACAAGGCACATCACACTGCTTCCTAAACACTATTTTCCAGGATGACTTGGTTGAGAAATCTAGAGCAGTTGGAGGGTTTATCTGGAAATACATCGCTTTGCCCTTAGGTATATTTTATTATATGTTGCTATATTTTATATAAGGATATGTATTTATTTGTGTGAAAAACAAACTAACCTTAGACATAATAATAGCTAAAAGCCAAACTTCAAACTGTTACTCACTGTTATTGCTGTTGAAGGTCTGTTATTCATAACACAGCCCCACGTACTTTGGATCTTAATCTCCTTTTGTGGTATAAAATGGGCCAAGCAGCTGCTAAGTGGAACAAAAGTGTCATCCATCAGGATCAATTGGAATAAACATAAACATCCCATTTCCTTGCAGACAAACATGGCATGGGTTGAGCAGCTTGCCTTGACTGTGAGAACGACGCTCCCGGAGCTCTGGCAGTTGGAAAATCGGGGTGTTCACCTGAGCCCTGCACGTGGCACTCGGTTTTGGGGAGCCTGGGGGATGTGAAAGGCTGGAACACATCGTGCCTGTGCTTTTGGTGGGGCTGGAGGTTGGGAAAGAAGAACTCCAGCAGGAGACAGCGTGCTCCTTGTGTCTGCTGAACAAAGAGCTCCACTTGAGGCCTTTTCTCCGTGAGGAACAGCAGGACATGGGTCGGGTTGTGCCAAAACCGAGGGGACCCCAGTGATCACCTGAACACCAGACCACAGTCAGATGGGCTTTCTTCTTCTGGTGAGGAGAGGGTTTTTAATGCCCTTCCACTGTGCAGCCACCCCTCAAACCCCCACCAGTGTGTGGTTTATCTGTCCCTGGGCAAGCAGGCAGGTTTCCAAGGGCTGCCAGGGAGGGGATCCTCTTAAGCAACAAAAATTAAAAAT
Organism: Lophotriccus pileatus; assembly: GCA_035583135.1. Lineage (NCBI taxonomy): Eukaryota > Metazoa > Chordata > Aves > Passeriformes > Tyrannidae > Lophotriccus > Lophotriccus pileatus. The sequence continues at coordinate 20,065,309 of JAWWES010000024.1, read as the reverse complement.
GGAAGCACTGGCATGGGGTTCTTCTAGAGACAACACTGCCAAGTACTATCTAAGGCCCTTTCTCCACAGCAGCAGTGCTCACCAGCAGGGTCCTGGAGGCTTGGAAATGATCATGGCTGAAGGAAGAGGAGGATCACAGAAGTTTGGGTTTAAGAAGCAGAAATGCTTTCCCTGATTGAATTTGAAAGGTATAAAGCCGAAACTAATCAGGGAAATGTCCCTCCCTTGGAGGTCACATTTATTTTGAACACGTTTCTGTCCATTTCAGGCTCAAAGAAAAGCAGATGCTCAGCACTCCAGCACCACTTGGCCAACAGGTTGGGGTGGGATGGATGAGGTCACATCACTGAGCCATCCAGAAGGAATCACCCAGTGCTCAGCAGGGGAAATATTAAGGATTTGAATCTGGGACTGCACGGGTGTTCCTCTTTACTCAAACAACCAGGCCTCTAAATCTTCCCTTGCAAAAGAAAATTATCAGCAATGTGGCTCTGTTATTAACAGTTTTTAACAGATTTCAAGAGTCTGTGTGCCCTGAGCTACCACCAGGCCAGACTCAGAGCTCCACTTGAGTGTGATCAGCTGGAGGGAAGTAATTGGAAAAAATATGGCAAAAAATGTGTGTGTACACATGCACATAAGTAAAGCAACTTTCATTAAACAGCTTTAAACAGAGAACCATGTGCCAGATTTAAATCACGACAGTTTCCTCCGATTACTACAGCCAGCACTGGGGGTGTGGAGAGGTACCTTGCTTGTCTTGGTGGTGGCCAACATTGGTACCTCCAAGCAAAGAGGTGAAGGCAAAAATGGGAGGTGGCCTGGAAATTTAAGCACTGGCAACCGAGCATTGTGGGTGTTCAAGGGGAACATCAGACCTGTAAGAGTGAAGAACTTCCTCATCTGCTTGCAGCAGCTGCCAGTGCAAGGTCTGGTGAAGATATAACTGAATTATATCTTCATGGTAAAGGTATAAATTAATTGTATTAAGTGCCTTTTTTTTTTTTTTTGTAATAAAAGTGCACTCCCCAGGTAAGCACTCTTGGGGTTTTTTTCTCCATTTTCTGCCTGATGCTGATTGCATCCTGGTCAGACAGGGGTCCATTCCCAGGGGTGCTCAGAACCCTGAGCCTGGAAAAGCCTGGGACTGTCCTGAGGGAGGTCACTGCAGGGGCTTTCACCACCCCTTCTGCCCCAACACAGCTCCAGTCCAACATGCTCCACTGCCCACAGACCAGGTCCAAGGGTCCAGCAGGGACAGTCCCCCAGCTCTTGTGGCTGGAAAAAGGAAAGCCACAAGAGGAGTAGGGAAGGGACCAGGCTGTGCCGAGGGTGTCCCTCCTGAGCTCAGCACGGACGCACAGAGGGCTGAGGGAGCTGCACACCCAGCCCTGCACAGGCAGGTGCTTCAGAGCCCAGCTCGGGCATGCAAGGCCACAAACCTGGCAGCCAGCTCAGCCCCATGTAAATGATTAAAGTGCACATAATCCCATCTGTTCCCCCTCAGGGAGCCCCCCACCCATGCCCAGCCCACGGAAGGGGCTGCCCAAAGAGCAGAGGTGCCAGGTAAACATCCTGCAGAGCAGGAGCCAACCCTCCTGTTTCCACGTGGTGCTGGCTGGCCTGCTGCTGTAAAGGGAGTGCAGAGATCATGGGTTTAGTTTGTAATGTGTTTAACTTGTTTGTTTTGAGGCTGAATTACCAAACCTTTCTGTTCAGGAACAAGAGAGTTTTTTGTTTCAAGGCCCTCTGTAACACGAACCCAAAAGTTCAACCTGTCCTTTGAGTGCAGCCCATGACTACCCAAGGCTCAGGTGTGATGCTTGAGAGAGAGTTTGGAGTGACCACCAAAAAGGCAGTTAATGTGACAAAGGAGATTTTAATTAAAAGTATTAATTTGTTACATTACCCACAGACAAACAAAAGCAAAATAATAAAAGCGCTCATCTGAATGGCTTTGGTCTCATCCCATTTTGCCTTCACTCCTTCCCAAAGGAGACCTTTCCTGACTTGCTGAAGATTTAGAGGTTCATGTCTTTTCCCCCTCCCCTTCCTCCCTTCCCCTCCTTCTCCTCCTCCTCCTCGTCCTCCTTTTTCTCCTTCAACTGCCACAAAAGCGAATTGTTTCCAAGACCCTCTGCCCCTTCCCAAGCAGTGCCCAGGACATGGGAAGTGGGGTCTCCCACGGAACCATAAACACATCAAGGAAGGGGCCAGGCCTGAGGAGCAACTGAAAAGAGAAAAAGTGGAACACACAATCTTTGGAGGGGGCAAAATGCCGTCCCTGTAATGGCCCTGCAATGTCTAATGTTTAGAAACATGAACTCAAAAGAGCCCGTTGGTTTTTTTTTAATTGGAAGTGTAGAGTTTTATTATTTAAAAGGTTTTATAAAAGGAGTTTTAAATAGACCATGGAATTGCTGTAGCAGGTTGGGGGTTTATTTTCTCTTGGAAATGACTCAGCCATTTGGTTTCTATTTTTGCACAAAGCACAAGCTTTTTGAACAATCATTTGATATGCTTGTTGATGCATCACAAAAAGGAGATATGCTTTGAATTCTCCTTAAAAACCCCGTGTAAACACAAGGCTTATGGATAATTGCAACAAAATACCATCTCCTTATTGAGTGCTTTCACATGTAATTTCCTCTCTGACTACTGCATGTAAACACACTTATTGTATTTGGGAAACTCCCAAGTCTCAGGCACAATCAGGATCAATAGCTCGGCAAAGGCCAGTTATAGCTTAAAATGTCCCCATTTTGCAACGAGATGCCTGGATGGTGGCAGAGGAAGGTGGAAAGGGACATTTTAACACAGGGGGCTGCTTGGATAGCCCCACTTTTCACTGCTTGGTGTCACAGGTCACACTGCACACACCAGCAGCATCCTCCACACCCAGGGACTGCTGATCCACAGTCTGGAGGAGAGACATCCAGGCACAGCAGTGTCATTCCACACAGACAGGGGCATTTGCCTCTCTGGCCCTTAAACTGTCCCCTGAATTTCTATCTTTCTGTCTCTCACCCATAGAGATTGCATTTTTCTTGCATTTGTGTTTCCCCAAGGCTTTATACTTGAGCCATAAAGAAATAAGCAACAACACCAAGATATTGCAAAGATGAGGAGAAATAGCAACTAGTGTAAAATTCAACATGGAAAAAGACTGCAAGGAAATTATTAAATACCACTGAAATAAGTGTATTGTCATGTTTCCCATTGTGCACAGAGCACTCTGATGGGCAGAGGGTTGATCACTGTGTCTGTCTCTTTAGCTTCCTCCCCAGAAACCAGCCAGAATGCTGCACACATTTCCCATTTCTGGATCTTCAGTGTCCACATGGACACTTGCAAGGTCTTTCTAGTTTAGCACATAGGTCAGTGCCACCTTCTTCCCCATGGCTGGGGCCTTCTGGACAAATCACTGAAAGTCTAAATCCTACTAATTTGAAGATGAATAACCACGAAATTCTCTTAGGAAAGTTCTAAGTTACTATTTGTGCCCCTAAGGCCATGTATGGTCATAATCATAGAATAATCACAGAATGGTTCAGGTTGGAAGGGACCTTAAAGCTCATCTTATTCCACCCCCTGCCATGGGCAGGGACGCTTTCCATTAGCCCAGGTTGCTCCAAGCCCCGTCCAACCTGGCCTTGGACACTTCCAGGGATGGGGCAGCCACAGCTTCTCTGGGCAACCTGTGCCAGTTCCATACTGGTCATAGAGTTACAACCATCTTTATGATTATCATTTTCCTCTGCTGACATTGATATCCAAATTTAAGCCAGATGTTGCTCCACCTGCACGCAAAGGCCACTCAAATCAGGTTTCTGCTTCTTCAGCTTCTCCTGCACGGAATTGCATCTCTCTGGGGGGAGCACAACAGGGTTTAGGGCAGCTTGGGTTCTGCCAGGGTTGCCACAGGGCACACAGCACATGTAGCTTCACCCACATACAGGCGATCACGTCACTGGGGTGCACAATGTTGCCAAGCAAAAGATCTCTGCAACGTGAGTGACCTGTAAAAACGGCAGGGCTGCAGCCTGAAATGGCTTTCCCCTCTGCTTTCTGTATATTTTTTTTAATTTTCAAATTTGTTTCTGCTATGCCCTGATTTATCAAAGCCCTAAAACACATGCTTGACTTTAAATGCCTCACTGCAGCTAAAACTAATTGCGTACTTAGGCTTTGATGGCTCAAGGTCATAAAGAAATCACTCGCTTTTCCAAACAAATACTCAATATGTTAATTGCTTGCAAACCACATCCCACAGCCCCTGCAGTGATGTGTGGTTTGTGTGCCTGACTAGAGGGTTAATGTGCTCCTGCCTGGGGTTCCCCAGCCCAAATTTGGGCACTGCACAGTTACTGAGGGCACAGAACATCCAGAAGGATCAGACTACGGGTCTGGATCTGACAGGCAACAGAGCACTGGGAAGAACATGTGGCTGTCCTGATCCTGCTGGCACGTGGCTGGGTTGGAGTTGCCTGATGTGCCACAGTTACCTGAACACATCTCAGAAGTGGAGTTTGAACTTCCTTTGTACCTTCTCAGTGCATTTGGGTTATATGGAAAAAAAAAACCTCTTCCCAGCACTTGGCATCATTTTCTCCCCTCAAGAGAACTGAGGTCCAAATAGAGAGATTTGCTCTTTGCAGTTTGAAAATCACTGCTCTAACTTGCATATTTGCACTATGTATCCAAAAACTTCACACATCAGCATGTGGAAGATACCCTTAGAACACACATACCACACACACAAGTTTCCTTAAAATTAATTTGTTCAGGTCCTCCAGTGTCACTCCTGGAATAGTATAACAAGAAGGTATAACAACAAGGAAGGAGCACTTTGAGTGAAGTGAGGAAAGGAAAATATGGCAGAGAAAAATAATTGACTGCAGCAACACTGTAATAGGGCAGCACGTTCCTTAAATAGTGAAAAAACTGAGAAGTCTTAGGACTTCTTGTCTTAAGACTTCGAAGAATTATCAAGAATATATCAATATCCCCATTGGGGATCTTATCAATGTGCATCAGTAACTGATGGGAGGTGTCAGAGGCTGGACCAGGCTCTGCTTGGTGCTGCCCAGAGGAAATGGGCACAAACTGATGCACGAGAAGTTCCATCTCAACATGAGGAAGAACAACTTTCCTGTGCAGCGACCAAGCACTGGAACAGGTTGCACGGAGAGGGTGTGGAGTCTCCCTCCCTGGAGATATTCACAGCATCAGAATCCCAGAATGTGCTGAGCTGGAAGGGACCCACAAGGACCATCCAGTCCAACTCCTGGCCCTGCACAGGTCCAGCCCCAAGAGTCCCCCCCTGTGCTCCAGAGGATCATCCAAACCCTCCTGGAGCTCTGGCAGCCTTGGGGCTGTGCCCACTTTGTGGGAAGAACCTTTTTCTAAGATCCAACCTAACCCTGCCCTGACACAACAGCTTCAGGCCACATAAAAAACATTTAAGTATATAAACCTAAATATATACACACACAGAGCACACATGTAAATGCACACCATGTGTGTATATATACACATATACGTGTAAAAAACCCCTCATAGACATAAATATATAAATACATAACTATGTGACTCTTATATAAAATGTAAACATGCACATACATGAAAAAGTGAAAGCAGTACTGAGTGTGCAGAGTTCCCTTTGCTCTGACAGCCTGGGGATATTCACTCCCTCCCTCTATACTGGCTGCTTTCCCCTCCAAAATTCTTAGGAGAAAGATAATATTTTAACAGTTGCAGCTTTAAAAAGCTTGATTATAACCAATCATTTCTCCCAGGCAATTGTATATTTAGCAGAAGGGAAAAATTAAACTTCCCAGGAATGAGGTTATTTAGGGCATAAAATTCAAGGAAATAGGCATTTAGGTCGTTGTGGGCATGGTTTTTATTTTCCCTAATTTTCAGATTACTTTCGATTAGGGTCTGCTCAGAGTGGAAACTTCTTGATGTGAAATAGATACTATCTAAATCATTAGAGCTCATTCATTGCCATGTGCCACCTTTTAGAGCAATTAAACCTGACCTTGGGGTTACAGAGCCGAACACTCCCCGACCCAGGGCACTTCCTCTGAATATGAATAAGCTTGGAGCACAAATACAGTCGGGCAGGATCCCTCCTGGCACAGATAATGCCTTTGTTAGGCAGAGCAGGGCTCTGTGGGCTCTTGGACTATGGAGTCCATTGATTCAGAACATTCGTTGCTGGGATCAGGTCCTGGGATTTTTTTCCCTGACATCTGGAGTCTATCTCTTTGCCAGCCCCTCAACCCTCCACTCAAAAAGAGAAAGTGAGGGAAACAGATGGACAGGTTCACAAACAGATAGAATAAGCCTCCCCCCTCCCCCCAAAAGATTTGACAAAAATTTGAAAAATTTACCAGGAGATGGAGGAGAAGAAGGAGAAAAAGAAAGAAGAAGGAGAAGAAGAAGGAGAAGAAGAAGAAGGAGAAGAAGAAAGAAAGAGAAGAAGAAAAAGGAGAAGAAGAAAAAAGAAGAAAAAGAAAAAAGGAAAAGAAAAAAGAAAATAAGAAGAAAAAGAAAGAAAAAGAAAAAAGAAAAAGAAAAAGAAAAAGAAAAAGAAAAAGAAAAAGAAAAAGAAAAAGAAAAAGAAAAAGAAAAAGAAAAAGAAGGAGGAAAAGGAAAAGAAGGAGGAAAAGGAAAAGAAAAATAAATAAGAAGGAGGAAAAGGAAAAAAGAAAAAGAAAAAAGAAAAAGAAAAAGAATAAGAAAAAGAGAAAAAAGGAAAAGGAAGAAGAAGGAGGAAAAGGAGAATAATAATAATAATAAGAAGAAGAAGTAGGAGAAGGAGAAAAAGATGAAGAAAAAGGAGAAGAAGAAAGTCTAAATTTTTAAGTCTTTTGGCCATTAATATTTTTGCCAAGCACTTGCCAGCTGAACTTGAGTTCAGTCTCAGAAACCCACCCCTGATTCTCCCCAGACTGGGTTCTTCTCACTTTCCAACTTTAGGTAGTTCTTCCCGTCACCACAAAGCCCCAGCACCTGTGTGCCACATTTGGAGCTCTTTGATTACAAAATACTTATGGGGCAAGGATTGTCCAGTATGTCCCTGGAAACCTCTGGGAGGCCTTGTTTTAATGCCTTCTCCCTTTGGCAGGAAAAAATGTGGAAGCTGCCTCTACTTATATGGAACAGAAAAGGAGATGCTGGTAAACAATTAAGTGGGGTCCTGTTTAGAGAACAGACCTTTTCATACACTGCCAAGCTACATTAAACAATAACTGTCAGAATCTGTTAGAAGAGTGGAAAAATGGCATTGCTTGGTGCAGAACTAATTCTGCTGGGGTTTGCTGTCGGACTGCATGGCACGTTCAGTCCTGTTTGCCCCATGAACTCTCAACAGCCCAAGACAGCTCCAAATGCTTTTCTTTCAGCTTTCATAATGTGTTGGGTAGGAAAAAACCCCACCATCTGGCATTCCTTCACCTGGCAGGGCAACTCCTCATCAGGCTGCTGACCTAAAACAGAATCTCCACCATGACCTACCGAGAAATGTGTGGGAGCCACCCGCAAAGGAAAAGCCCTTTTTTGGGATGAATCCCTGCAGAGCAGAGGGAACTTATGGACAGAGAAAGACATTTTTCTGTGAAAAATGACTAAATTTTTCTGTATTGTTATTTGACAGGGGATAAAGCATTTATTGCCTTTTTTAACACCCCTTCCCCCGTGTATTCAGGCAACAGCCTTCCTGTGAGCACAGCCAAAGCCAGCCCCAGGGCTGGCTCTGCACACACCTGAGGATAGAATGAATATATAGATAGAATGAAGATAGAATGAGGACAGAATGAGGACAGAAACACAGAGCAGCTGCCCAAGGTCTTGTTTGCAGCACAGTAATTTGGGGACCAGACTGCACTGCAGTAATCCAAGCTGATGGCACTGTGGGGGGATGGATGTTGCACGGGCTCCTCTTAACAGGCTGGATAGTAGCAAATCTGTTTAGATTGGATATTAGGAAAAGGTTCTTCCCCCAGAGGCTGGTTGGCACTGACCAGGCTCCCCAGGGCAGTGGGCACAGCCCCAAGGC
>JAWWES010000024.1:19989810-20057144 GCA_035583135.1 Lophotriccus pileatus | reverse complement strand
TAGGGGGAGGAGTTTTGGGTCTCCCCTGTGGTTTGGTCTCAACAAAACACTTGTGTCCCACTCAAACGGAGACACAAGGTCAGGACTTAATGTTGGGACAGCAGCATTTATCCACTATAGCCTATAAGAGTCTAAAGAATTAGGAAATATTCACAGCCATGGTAGACTTAAAGATTCAAATTTTTTTTTTTCAGGTATAATTATCAAAAAAGATTATGGGGACTATTTTAAAACAGCTTTATCTAAAAATTTCAGCCAAAGGAAGGATGCAGCTGAAATAAATTGTTGTGGAAAAGGTTCTTAGATTAGATGTAGCGAGAGGTTTCCATATGTCTCCCATATATACCTATATAAGTAAAAAATTTTTGTTTTTTCAAGATGAAGCAGCAGATTTTGTATTGAACATGACTTCATTATCTTAATTTGTCTATAAATAATTAAGAATCACATAATATGATATTAAGCTTGTTAAATTACTCTGCTCTAGTCCTCCCCTTGTGCCTGTGTGGATCCAGAGGTGGGACTGTTGCCTTTCAAGATCCAACCCATATTAAAATAATTTGTTTGTTTGGGGAATGGCATTTGCAATAAGGAGATAAAGTGAAAGATGCTTTGGGAGGTAGAGCAATGAAAATAATTGTCCTCTTTCTCTTCTCGAACAAGGGCAAATTATCGTTGGGCCTCTTATAATAAAGACAAAATGATCACAATTCCAGACGGAAATCTTATCACCTAATCCTACTGGAATGTTGTGGGATTTTTTTTTTTCCAAGTGCAGTGGCTGCTAATTCCTGGGGAACAGCAGAGTAATTTGGGGATTCTGCCTGAATTTATGAATGTACAAGTTAAAAAACGTAGAAACCAAACTCATCCCCGGCTTAGCCACAGTCTGGAAGCTGTTCCATCACACAGTGTGGAATGTATTTTGTTTCCATCTTTTCATGGCAGTCAGTCTGGTGTTTCTCCTGCAGCTCTGGCAGCACAACAGTTTGGAAACCCTGTGTTGCTTTGGTCCACGTCCTTGGTGGCAGAGGTCCTGCCAGTGGGCTCGACTTCATGTACAAACATAGGATCAAACCAAGCACTATTAATTGCCCACTCCCAAGTGCAGCACTTGAATTTATGAAAACAACTCTCTTCTCCTCTTGAAAGTTTCTCTCATTCCCATCCCCGAGGGAGCAACTGGTTCTCCGGGTTAGAATTTTATTTGAGAACTGTAATGTTGCTGTGCAATGAGTCTCATGAAATGCCATCCATGCTGGGATGTCACCTTGGCAAGTGGAGGCTGGAGATCCACACCACTGTCATCCTTCACAGAGAGCCAGCAGAGGAGGACATGAATGAAATTGTACCTGCTCACTTAAAATATTGATGATTTACTTGATCAGCTGTTTCTGTGAACACACACACACACAAAGATGTTAATTAACTGACTTCAAAATTGTACTTTTCATGTCAATATGTCAAAACAAATTTAGATTAATAATAATAAAAAAATATTTGGGAAAAAAATGCAGCCCAAAACCCACCCACACAAGTTGTGAGCGTTTTAAGCTGGGAGAAGCAGAAATCCTGGTCAAAGCTTACCCATTTCTTGCAGAGGTTTAAATATCTCACAACTCTGGCTCCTTTCTATCACAGGGTGAGAGTAAGGGCTGCAGAGGGGGGCTGGCTGTGAGCAGGGTGGGGCTGTGGCAGTAGGAGAGGCAGTATTCCCAGCTCCACTCCGGCCATTAACAAGAGCAATTTGCCCACAAAACAATCTGGAAAGAGTTTTCTCAGGTTACAGTAAAAGTTAATGGAGTTGGAAATTCCTCCTCTTTCGGATTAGCTCAGCCTTCTTTACGCGAGTCCGTGGTGAAGTGCAAGGGAGGTTTGGTAGCAGCAAAATTAACCGAGGAACATAAAACTGAAATGATCTGTGGGGTGGGGGCCTGAGCCAGGGTCTCCTCACTGCTCCCATCACTCCAGGTGGGAAAGCACAGGACCTCCCTGCGCTGGTGCCTTTGCAAACTGAGAGGAAAATTAAAACACTCGCAGGCTGATTCTGCTCTAACCGGTTATTTAAGGGGGTGGGGAGAATTGAAATAAACAATGCAAATTTAGCATCACCCCGTGACATCAGATTTTGCTGACAGAGCATCACAGAACCTCAGGAGCACCCAGAAAGCTGTTGAGAGGATGGACAAACAACAGATGTGCCAACAGAAAATATGCATCACAGATTAAGTAAAATTAACTCTTGGTTTAAGTCAAAGCCCATCAGGTGACGCAGGTTAATCAAAGCATCAGAAACCAGCTCAGTTATTCTGCACATCAGGAACTTTTTCCGTGGATCTGTGATCACCTTACGGATTCTTCAGCTCAGTCTTTCAAATGTACCTTTCCACCTCCTCAGATTTAAGAGATCATGTTATAGTGCCAAAGTAACCCACTGTAAAAAAAAATTGATTGCCATCCATTCACATCAGAAGGAAATCAAGCCAAAGTTGTGCTTATTGTTCATCCATCTTTACTGTATCTAAGATTTGATAAAAAAATAAAATTGTTAGAACTCTGTCTGGTCAGCAAAGAGTCTTTCCAGTTAAAGGTCAGCAGGATTCACCCACACCTTTTATCTTAACCACCAGAGGAGAGCCAGCAGGGGATCAGTGGGCAGCTGCTGGAATCACCTCTATCTGTAGAAGAAATGAAAAAATGCTGGTGTATTCTAGTTAAAACATGGAAACCTCTTGCACTGCATAGACTTGACCCAAAACCTGCTGGAGCCATCGCTGCTGCCTCAAGTGGGTTTGAGCTCTTATCTGTACAACAGACCATGTCTTCTTCTGCTAATCATTAAATTAGTAAAGACAGAGCAGTTGCTTCATTCTCTTTGATGCCAAGTGATGCTCACCAGGGGTGAACCCACAGACACAGGTGACCCATCTCAGTCACAGGCTTGGTCACCCTCAGAGGAGCATGGAAGAGGCTGGTGAGGGCGTATCCTCCTTCCTTTATCCCCACCTCCTTTTTTTTTTTTTTTTAGTGCCATTACTGTTACCGAAAAAATACTTATAGTTAATCAGCACTGCTTAATCCCGTTCACTTCCATCTGTGCCTCTTTGTAGCCTGACACCTCTCCTGTCCCGAGGCCATGGAAAGCAGAGGGTATTTAGTGCAGAGGCCTCTGGGGAGCAGCTGTCCCCAATCATCCTGTCCGCTGGCCCTTTCATTCCCAGATTACATCTTGTACCAACAGTTTGTGTGTGGGAAAAATCAAAGCTGTCAGGGGCTCCTCCCAGGACGTGCACTCCGCGTAAGGTGCCCAATCACGGGGGGCGCGGGCGCTTGACCTTTGTGCTTGCACAGGATAATGAATTGGGGGCCAGTTTTCAGGCACTCGGCATCCTCATCCAGCCCCCTCCAGAGCTCAGCCTAGAGTAATCACCGACATGCCAAAGCAATGAAAGCAATCTGTTGTTAACTGGCTGAACCAGCTTGTCCCCAGCCCCCAGACTTCCTCATTTAGGCATATTACACAATGGTAATTTTCTCTTTAAAGGAGGAAAAAAAAGCCAACTCAACAGGTTAAAAGATGCCTCCTCGTAGCCTTCCTTCCCTGGTCCAGCTGTTCTCAACAACACTTGACAGAAGATCCAGGGATGAAATTTCAGAAACCATGGACTGCAATGAAAGTGGAACGCCTGAATAAATCCTAATGGACTAGAAAGATGTCATAGCAAAAAGAATTTCTTTGACATTAGTCCTTCACCCAAGCTCAGGGGGATGAATCTATTGAGTTACTCACATTCACTATCTTGGGAAGGGACTTCAGTTATGGTGATCAGGGTGCTTCTGGTGGATTGAAATGGAAACACTCTTACAATGTCTTACTGGGTCCAGCTTTTGAGTTCACAACAAACGAAATGCTGTGTTTTGGGTGTCAGCACAGCTACAAAGCAGGTAGAGGGACTGAAAACCCACTGCCTGCTGGCCTTCAGCCCCTCAGCAGCAGCAGCACTGAGCCATCACACACCCTGGATGGGCTCTCACCCACTTCTGCTCCCCAGTGCTCACTTGTAACCAGTAGTTGCTTATCTACTAACAATAGTATTTTAGTTGTCTATTTAGCATTTAAATTAAGTGTTCACTTGGACGAGGACCAAACACCATGGGGTTCCTGCACATGGCTGTGCTGCCCTTGTATGGCACGGCCTGGCTTCTGGCTTCTGGGTTTTTTTTAGCTTCAAACATGGTCCTTTACACCAAAATATCTTCATGAAATCATGAAAATGAAGTGTTTACAGATGTGTCAGTAAAGCACACGACAGTGAAGAGCCCAGCTAAGCTCATGGCTGAGCTTGGAGGCCGATCCCACTGCGTGGCACCTCCATGGCACTCACTAGGTGGTGCCAAGCTCCCTGGATCCTGAAGAGTAGCAGGTCCTTGGGCAAACACTGTGGAGGGGATGGATGAGGCAAAGCCACTCTCTCTGGTTCCAAACCCTTCTGGGATGCTGGTTGTTCCCAAAGATAGTGACCCCCTGCCCTCCAGGTCCTTGTCCCCCCCCACACCCTGCTCTGTGCCTGGCCTCCAGCACAGCCCCTTCCTTTGCTCTGTTGTTATTCCCAGCCAAGTTACAGCCTTGGCAATACCTGTCTGGCTCATACAGCCTGACCTGCACTCCCCAGAGAGACAGAGGATTTATTAACTCAGCAGATGCCCAGATGTGGTTAAGAGTTCAGGGCAGGCAGCATGAGAGTATCACATGGAACTGCTGTTAGTGCTTTGAAAAATTCAATATCCACCTTCATATCACGTGCTCTTCTTTCAGTGCAGAAACACCATGGCTGAGGATATCAGTGGTATTACAAGATAAACTTGTCAAAGCTGGGTAATGCTTTCAAGTAGGGTAATACTTCATGAGAGATTTAAACGCTTTTTCCAGTGTCTTCTCTCTCAGCTTGGCCAGGGAAGTGCTGCTTGGCGCCTAGGTCACCTAAAAATCAGTGTTGTTATTTCATGAATGGTTGAGATGACACTATCACTCCTTTTTCCACACTTAACAGCTTCCTCTTGCTGACTCGTTATTTCAGGATTAAATGACCTGATGTTATCGAGCTGCCAGGCAGAGTTCAGCATTGTCCAGACAGATCTGATCAACTGATGCAGTGTCCCCTCTTCAGTGCCCAGAGAAACAACCCCCATTTTTCACGGCACACACGCCAGGAAATGTTGTCAGGCTTGCATAAACAGATATTTTGACAAGGAAATTTAAATTTTCCCTCCTTTATTTTGTCTAATGCTTCTCATGTTTTGTCTATTGTATTGCAGATTGGTTAAAACAGGAGTGCAGCATGCAAAGTACTTTCCTACTAGGCAATACTTATGGGTTGAAATTATCTATTCCAACTTAGAAAAATATTATCCTATTTCCATGCAAACCCTTAAAAAATGAAGTTTTACCACCAAATGTGAATATTCCAGCCATGCCCTTGACACTGACCCTACAGTCATGCCCAACTGACACTTGCCTGGGAGAACCACCTGAGCCTGGTTGTATCTCAAGGATTTCACAGAACCAGAGAATTGTAGAATGGGGTTGGAATGGACCTTAAAGATCATCTGCCGTGGGCAGGGACACCTCCCAGTAGATCAGGTTGCTCAAGGCCTTATCCAATCTGGCCTTGAACACTTCCAGGGCTGAGACACCCACAACCTCCCTGGGAAGCCTGTTCCAATATCTCACCACCCTCAGTGTAAAACATTTCTCCCTGATATCTAACCTAAATTTCCCCTCTTTTAATTTGTACCTATTACTCCCTGTCCTGTCACTACAGTTCCTGATGAACAGTCCTCTCTGGCTTCTTTGTAGCCTCTTCAGATACTGGAAGGTGCTCTGAGGTCTTCACACAACCTTTTCTTCTCCAGGCTGAATATCCACAACTTTCTCAACCTTCAGTCTTCTTATCAACTTTGTGACTTCCTCTGGACTTGCTCCAACAGTTCCATGTCCCTCCTATGCTGGGAACAGCAGAACTGTAGGCAGGACCCCACATGGGGCAGTTAAATGCTATAAAAATTAGCAATTACCCCATTCTGAAAGGCAAGGCAACGTGCATCCTCCTGTTATCATGCAAAGACGTGCCCATGTGACACCAGGGCCTCCCTGCTCCTCCTCTCCATCACCCACCCACCTTAGGGAAGTCCAGCACTGCCCTGTGTCTGTCCTGCTTACCTTCAGGGACACAAGACCCCGTATCTGGGCCCAGCCTATAATTTACCTGTAATAATTTTGGTTGTCTTAACGTACCAAGGGCCATCCCAGACCTTGGACACCCCTTGGCAGAAGTCCATCAGCTGCTCACCAAGCACGAGGAGAGAAACAAAGAGCAGAAGGGGTCATTGATTTGAAACGTCTCCAGTCGTGTCCTACCTCATTTTGCAGATTTTCAGCATTACTGTCCTGTATATGTGATGTCAGATGTGATCTCTGGAGGGGTGGCTGAAGCTCTTGCTGCAGACACCACACTGCAGCCCACAGATCCACAGGATCCCTGGTATCCCTGCCCCACTCTGCCCGTCCTCCACCCCTTCCAGGGGTACAAAACACAGAACGCGTGTCTTAAACAACCTCACTCACAATGTCACAGCACCAGTTGGGTCTGTCTCCCTCAAAACTGAAAGAGTCTTGCAACATGCCTTGAAAGAGGAGGAAATTCTGGGGGGTGAAATCCTGGCTCTCTGCAGCTAAGTGGGAAAGCTCAGATTGTTTCAGCAGAGCTTGGCCGTCACACCGGCTCCTCTGGACTGGGGAGCAAAGGGAAATAATGGGTCTGGTGTGGGGCCCCTCTTCTGGAAGGGAAGGTGTTGGGTTTGGGGTCTCAACAGTGGTGGTATATCCACAAGCAAGTTCAGAGCTGATGTAGGCATCTCCAGTATGAGTTACGAAGTTGTTAATCCTCCACAGGTTTTAATAATCATTTAGCATTTAGTGAGTATGCTAGACTATAAATGTGTTATTAAACCTAAATTAAATGCAGATTTGGAACATAAATGTGCTAGAGAAATTTATGAGGGATCTTAGCAGTGAATAATTTTTTTAGACACTGCTGTGAAAGCTACGGAATATCAGTTTCCGAATTAGTATAAAATACTGTGTGTTACTTGTCCATTATGAGAGAATGTGTCTGGGGAGGTATGTCCTAAAACCCTCATGCAGTCCCAAAACCTAATTCATGGGCAGAAATTTCCAGGCCTGTAAAAAAACAAATGAGCCATTTCCATGTCAGTTCAGCACTGTGCCACCTGGAATGGCTGTGGGCAGGTCCCACCTTCTCCAGACCTACCAAGCTCAGGATGTGCAGAAGTCACAGAATTACAGGATGGCTTGTGTTGGAACGGACCTTAAAGCCCATCTTGTTTCACCTTCTGCCATGGGCAGGGACACCTTCCATTAGACCTGACTGCTGCACACCCCATCCAACCTAAAATCTTTGCAGGGAATGCAGTTCACATCCCAAAGACCTGGGGCTTGTTTGGACCATCAGTGTTAGTATCAAACATCTAGGGGTGTCTGGTATGCTGTTGGTTGCAGTAGCAGATTTGATTCCAGGATTCAAGAAAGCACAATTAACACTAAATTTGCGGCTCTTTTCTCTTAACACTTTTGGCTGAACTGCCTTTGACTTAAAAAAAAAAAAAACCAACAAAAACAAAAACAAAACAAAAAACCTCTCAGCAAATATTTAATTTTACTCCCATTTTATGCTGTCCAAATCAATGACAAGCCCCAGTGTCTGCACCATCTCAGCACAATCCTGCCCTGCACGACTCCTGGGTACCTCAGGGTCAATCCCCTCTGCAAAAAAATGTGTCCACCAGAAAGGAAAAGAGCTGAGAAACAGCAAAATGAGAAGGAGGAACTGAGCACAGGCAGGAACGCACTGGGCACCACTGCTGGATCCAATGAGAAACACTGAGAGCTGAGTCCTGCAGAAGCAATGCTGTGTTCCTTCAGGTCTTGGTTTCCTCCTCTTACCTGGCAGTGATCACCAGAGCTCCTACATTCCTTGCTGCAAAGCCTGAACATGTGTTCAGGAAAGCCATTCCCAACAAATATCAGGCACTTCCCACACCACAAGGTATCATTAGAGGACAGTATTGTATGTGTTGACTTGCCTCGGTAGAATTTACAGCAAAAAAACTGAATTAATTTCAATTATTTCAATTTCAATTATGTTTTTTAAAGGAGAAAAGCAAACCTACAGCAATTTCAACCAGCTTCAAGGCTGCTGATGGCTGCAAAATCTGGAGTTCCCTGTACTTGAGGATCCCATTTTCTGCGGGAGAACTGGTTATCTTGCAAAGTTTAACACCTTTAACTCAGCTGTTTGCTGAGAAATGAACATCATCACTATCATAGTCAGGGAACAGGATCTATCTAAAGCTCCTCAGTGGCCAGGAGTTTAGAACAAATTCTAGGAAACATGAAATAGCAGAGACTCTAATCGGTCTAATGATTGGGCTTTATTTTAGAGTCGCACCAAATTTACTTCATGGTCTGCACTAAAAATGAACACAGAGCTGTCATGTCCACATGTGTATTTCCTAAAGGACCATCTCTGTTTCTAATAATTCCAGATGCAATTGCAAACTTTACCTTAATCAGGCATGATGGAAATCTGCTCCCATTCAGACAGGGGAAGAAGCAGAGAAAGGAAGGGGAGGGCAAGGGCAGGGTCCTCCCAGCACTGGTCAAGCACTTCAGGTTGTTTCTGCAGGAACAAAAGAGACACTTCGGGCTGACTAAGTGCTTTCAGAGGAGCAAATCAGTGTGGATCACTTCCCATTACTTCTGAGACTGATGCATCCATGATTTCTATTTCCAGCCCTGCACTTGATTAAAGGACACCCCGCATCCAGAGCGATGCTGTTGAACAGAACGCCTGTGTTATCGAATAATAAACTATCTGTCACAAAGCTGGCTCAAGGTTTGGGGATTTTCTAACGTAGGAAGATTAAGAAGATTGCGCTTCAAATAAGTACCATTTTTGACTAATTGTTTGCAGATATGGCATAGAAGCAAGATGGCTTGTTTTGGGAAAGTAATGTGATTTTTACCTCACAAGATTCTAGCTGAAAAATAAATGCTCAGAGCCTAGACTTGCTTAAAACTGTACATTTGCATTTACTTGAAGGCAAGGTGCACTCAGGGAGCTGGAGAGACATCCCAGCATGCTGGCCTCCCCTTTAAAACTGGAATAAAAAACAGTTACCATACTAGATTCAATCACCTGGGCCCAGATTTTGTCACAACCACAAGGGCAACTCTTCAGATCTACTCTACAGACAACAGACTTGACCTGGGAAGTCTTCCCTCTCCCTACCCATGAAGACACACAAAGAAATTCACTCTACAAAACTCATAGAGCCTCCCACTGCTTTTTCTAACACTTCCTATGTGGCCTTTTCTATATGGGAAGGGCACAAATGGGCACAAGAGCTGCCCTGCAGCACGTCCAGCAACGCAGGCACAAAGATCTTGGTTCTCCATTCCAGCTGAGTCAGAGGCTCGATATGTGACCTTCTGTCACTTGGTCTCCTTATGTCAAAACCAAACTTGAGTTTAAATCTAGGAACACACTGAGAACCAGATGCTCCAGCTGAGCCAAACCTTTCTGGGTAAATACATTGCAAAGAGCACAAATCATCCCATTTCAAACTTTG
Organism: Lophotriccus pileatus; assembly: GCA_035583135.1. NCBI lineage: Eukaryota > Metazoa > Chordata > Aves > Passeriformes > Tyrannidae > Lophotriccus > Lophotriccus pileatus. Next base: position 20,047,433 of record JAWWES010000024.1, on the reverse strand, counting down.
GGAATCTGTATATATTTAAATGTATACAAAATTCTGCTGTTTCTTGACAATAGGTTCATGGTCTAGAAGAACAGAAATCCAGCAGGCTGAAATTAATAATGCATTAGAACAAACACCAGTGCATTGTTTCCCATTTAAGGAACTGTCTGGATATAAATAAATCCTTACTCCTATTCCATGATTTAAATAACAATCATTCTTACTATTTGTAACAATTGCACCTTTCAGAAAAATAAGAGATAAAAACTAGTTTTGAGAAGGCATCTGGGGAAGGAGTCTTAAACTCTGATGCTTTTGCTGCCAGTGTACTGAATGTCTCAGTTCAAACTAGCTCTGAACATCCCCATAATGTTTGGTGTTGTGCTTTAACCCCAGCCAAACCCCTCACAGCCACTGCTCACTCCCCCACCGGGAGGATCAGGGAGAGAACTGAAGGGTAAAAGTTGGAAAACTTGTGGGCTGAGATGAAGGCAGCTTAGGGAGAGCAAAAGCCATGCACACCAGCAAAGCAAACCCAGGAATTAATTCCCTGCTTCCCATGGGCAGCACCTCCAGGAGAGCACAGCCCCATCATGTGTCATGGTGACCAGGGAAGACAAATTCCATCACTCCAAACACACTGTCACTCCCCTTTCCTCCTTCTTTCCCCCACTTTCTATGCTGAGCATGATGTCATATGGTCTGGGATATCCCCTGGGGCAGTTGGGGTCACCTGTCCTGGCTCTGTCTCCTCCCAGCCTCCCAAGCACCCCCTGCCCCCTCCCCAGCATGGCACCACGAGAGCAGAAAAGGCCTTGGCTTTGTGTAAGCTCAGCAACAGCAAAACCATCTCCATATTACCCACCAAAACTCCAAAACACAGCCCCCCACCAGGCACTGGGAAGACAATCAATTCTGCCCCAGCCCAAACCAGCACATCAGGAGAGGAAAGAATTGGCTGAGTGGAATTCAAACTAAGACCATTTTTACTTTTTGGTGCTCTACATAAAGGTACTGTTTCCATAGTATGGCCACTTCAGTTGTTGCCTAAATCTTTATCAGCACTGAGTCTCATTAGGTTTCCTCTTGCAGAATGCAAGGAGTGTGCAGTGCATGGAAACATGGACACAAATATCTGCCCAAAACAATAACTAAGCTAAAAACTAATAAACATGAACACCATGGACCCTGACTGAGAAAATTCTCTTAGAGAACCTGTGCACTGGCTATGGGCAGTATCATGGTAGCTGTGAGGTGTGTTGCTTTGCCTCTGGGGTTCCAGCCTGTAATGAGAGTCACCCACGACTGTTGGAGGTCACTGGACAGAAGGCAGCTGAATTATTGCACATTTACACACCTCCAACAGTACCGCCAAACAACACCAGAAAGAGCCCAGGCAAATGCTTTAAAAACATAATTTTCAAACTCTGAAACACAGAGAACAATTTCAATTCAGTAACTGGTTGTATGGTTTCAAAAAAAATGCACTGAGCTTTAAATTCAAATTCTTTTTGCTGTAATTCCAAAGCAGAGAAAGTTGGTTGCAAGTTGGTTGTTCATGCAGATTGTTTGCAACCTGATTTTTGTTTTCTTTATGGCATGTATAAGCCCAGAGTGCTCTACTATAAAATTCACTGCAGCATTTAGAGTGAATAAGGAAAAAAAACCCAAATCACAAAGTATTTCCCTTTGCTTATACTACTGGTTTGTGAAAACAAGGGTCTGACGAACAAACCATTTTAAACAAACTGGGGTTATGAGTGCACAGTACAGCAAATTGTGGTTATTTCTCACATAACTTTGGTACATGTCAAGCACTGATTTCCTTTTTATGTAAATGAAAGGCTAGAAACCACTGCAATTCCCCTCCACGCATTAGTTTAAATGCTGGGGTGCTACAAAACCCATTTATCTCTCCTACTTTCTGTTAGGCTGTGAGTCAACTCTGAGGTTTAAACTTTGTTTAAAAGCTCTTGGCTAATTGATCACTTCAGAGATGCTTTAAACACAGGTAAAACACCGACAAAGACGTTAAAAGTAAGCTTTCTTAATGGATGAATTGCAACTATCCATCATCCTGCTGCTACTTCCCCACCACCCTCCCATTAAACCTAATAAGTTCTATTAACGTTGTTAACATGTGGCATCTGTTAATGGAAAGTGCACAATGCACAAGGCAGGAGGGGACCTGAGGGCTCGGAGAAGTAAAGTTTGGAAGAGAAAAACAAATTGTGACCATTCCCAAAGTTAATGTAACAACAGGTCAGCGTTCCAGGCCCTTCTTGAAAGCCTCGCTGGAGCGAAGGCGGTGAGGCCGCACTCCTGGTGCAGTGCACATTATGTTTCAAAGATAACAGCAGGCAGAACTTAGAAGTTGAAGGAAAAAAAATAATAAACATGTTTATTTTTGGCTTGAGAAAACAGTGTGACACATGACAAGCCTGGACCTCTTTCCGAGAGGCTGTGCTCTACGTTACTGAGATTAAGTCTGATCATTCCTGAAGGATCACAGAAATCCCCAAAGCTGGATGGCAAGGGCTGTAATAGTCACCGTTAATGTCTGCTGTTAGCTGATTACTGACATCTTGAAAGCATTGCTGGGGCAGGGCTCCTCACAAGCTTCTGTCATGTGGATGCTCTGGCGGATGGAGAGCATGCACTGCGGGGAGAGGGTGGCTGGGAGCTTCAAGGACCGGCACATAATCAAAGGCTTTGAACTGTTCCTCGCCTGTGAGACCGCTTTCCTTCTTACTAGGGGGACTATCAGAACACATTATGATGACCAAAGCCAGCCCATGTAGTAACAGCTGTGAGTGTAATCCAAAAATTAGCTCATTAATTCACAGGAAAGTATTTTCTACTCGTCTTTCATTACCAAAAACGCGTCTGCTTGTTAGCGAAACCTAGAGCTTTAACTGGAATCTTTAAAACATTAGCAATCCACATGTGCTTTTCTATGCCTTAGTGGGAGATTTATTGAGTTTATTCTCTAATCTCTGTTTACAAGCAGAAATATGACGAACATAAATCATTTGAAATAAGATTTCGAGCTACAAATCCCGTTTGCTATTTTCCGACGTCGTCATGTTATTTCAAACCTGCAATTAATTCTTTTCTTTGCTGGCCTGTTTGTTTTTAAAAACAATTTCACTCCACTTGACCTTTGTAGTTCTTGGAAAAATGTTCAAAGTTGGAAATAACTCTAGATGTTATCTGCTACAGCTTATTTAGCATGCACAGTGTGCTCAGCTCGAGCTGAAGTTTAGGAGCCCCAGATACAAGACACAAGGGGCAAATTCCTACCAGTAGGAATTAGTATCACATGGATGCTGTGATCATTACTGAGGACAGTCAGGCTGCTCTTCAAGTGGTGGCTCTTATATAAAAACCTCAAATATTTAAAAGAGAAAGGGAAAAAAAATGACACAACGCCAACTCTTGCAGAAAACTGACTCTACTGTTGCTAAAACATCATGTTTCCCATCATATGACTAAACAATGTAAGTGAGCAATGACACTGTGAATTAAATGCTTAAACAGCCTTGAAAGCCCTGATCCAATACATAGTGGTTATCTTAAAAACATTAAGTGAACATCTACTTCATGCACTATGTTCTGAGATCCACCCTGAGCCTGCCCTGACACAGCTCCAGCCATTCCCTGGGGGCTGTCCCTGGTCCCCCCAGAGCAGAGCTCAGTCCTGCCCCTCCTCTGCCCCTGCCCAGGCACTTGGAACTGCACTGAGCTCTCCCCTCAGTCTCTTCCAGGCTCCCCCAGTCCATTGTCACTGCCTTAAATGCATTTGCTCTCTATTCCTGTGGGTGCTGTTGGTGCCAGGAGGGATGGGTCTGTGCAGGGCCAGGAGTTGGACTCGATGATCCTCATGGGTCCCTTCCAACCCAGCATATTCTGTGGTCCTATGGTTCTGGAAGTGACCTGGCTCTGAGCATTCACTCCCAGGTTCTTTAGTCAGTAGGAAATGTGCTATTTTGGCAATACCTGGCCAGCCTCCCCTCAAAGCCAGCTCGAAGTATCTCATTTTGGTCTGCAGTTCCAAAGTATCAGCCCTTAAACCAACCTTTAAGAATGAAAAGCCTTTGATTGTACAATTAACTTTTAATTGATCAATCAACACAAATCCACCAGGTCATTAGCACAGCTTGCTCAGGACCATAAGCTCATTAGGCAGAAGAAATTGTAATTAATGCAATAGCCTGATGAAAACCTAGATGACCATGCCCACAGAGCTGTCGGGGTGGGTAACAGAAGGGGAGGCAAGTTATGTTACAGCTTCAGAGCCAAAAATGACCCAAAAACCCCAAACATCAATAACCTTTAAACTAGGCAACTCAAAAAAATAAGTATTTCTGATTCTATTAGCAGAGCATTATGCTGGAAAATGGGACAGGAATCCCTTTCCAGGGTTCGTGCATTTCTTCAGTGTTTTTTCAGCTCCTACATTCCATCTCCTGGATCCACGATACCTTGACGTGCTGCACATCTGCACAGCAGCAGTCTGGACCAGAGGCCAAAGTTATTTTATTTAGTTTACATTTTCCTGAGGAACAGCTGATTGTCTGCCTTGGAGAGGGAAGAGGAAAGCTGGCCCAAAACACACAGCCCAGCAGAATCACAGACCCCAGGGCAGGGGCTGCACAGCCCAGGTGAAGGATTGGCACAACTGGGGGAAAACTGGAGTCAACAAGCCCAAATGGCATGAACAAATCTGGGAAGAGAAGGAGAGATTGACCCAAGAAAGGCCAAGAGAGCAAAGTACTGAAATGAGGAGACCCCATTTTCTCCACCCTTTAAGGCAAGGGATGAAAAAGTTCACTAAGTGCATTACAGCCACTCAGTCCCTTTCACTAGAAGCACAGAATTTGAATGAATGAAAAAATTCAGCTCCTGGGACAAAAAATACAATTCAAAGAAGAAACTTAATACAGAAAGCCAAAAATATTGATATTTAACAGATTGTAGCATTTTGGTTTTCAAAAGGCTGAGTCCAAGGCAATTACAAAGCTGGAAGTGGTGATACTAGAGCTATTTTAGCGATTCTGCAAGAGCCAGTTTAATCTTTTGAGGAAGTTTTGCCTGTTTTCAGCGGGGAATGTACAGCTTAAAAAGGGCTGTGCTGGTTTTGTGACTGCTGCCAGCTCGGGATCTGCTGAGACTTGTGTTTTCAGAAGTGCAGCCCATCTATATTGAAGCAGCATCAGGGCAGCAGCAGTTCTTTAGAGCATTAACTAAACTGTTACATCCATTCTATACAGTCCAGATACACAGTCTCTGCTTTTTTATGCAAGATTTGGGGGGAGGGAAAAAGTTCAGCTCCCGCGACAAAAACACAATTCAAAGCAAAAATTCACCACAGAAAGCCGGCAATATTTACCTTTAAACAGATTGGAGCAGTTTGCTGCTCGAAAGGCCGAGTCCAAGGCAATTAAAACTTTGGTGGCCCTTTCGGTTTTTAAATTGCAAAATAAAGGATAACAAAACGGAGAGAGCGAGGCCTTTCTGCAGCACATGTGGGGCTGTCAGGGTTTGACAGGTGTGTGCCTGGGCACTGCCGGGGCTGCTGCTGCTCCGAGCTCCTCGGGAAACCTGAGAGTGTTTGTAAACAGTCTGTGCTTTCTCAAAAGTGCCCTCGAGATTTGTTACAGGAAGTCAAATTGCTCAAATCTACCTAATTTGGCACGATACGTTGAAAGCATGCTTGAGTGATCATAATTGCGCTGGGACTGACTTCATTTAGCAATCTCTGGGCATACCTTTCCAATAACAACTGCAGGCGATATAAATTCAATCTCTTGTTTGTTTCTGAAAGTGATTAGCCTAAAAAATTCGGAATTTAAACACTCGTAATTGCAAAGTGTTATTTATATTCAATTTTGATTTATTAAAGAAAAAAGTCCCCCTGTTTTTTCTTCTTTCCTTTTTTTTTAGCCCCTCCAGGAATTATTTGTGTTGCTTTGGAAAGTGAAAGGGATAGAAAATAGAAATGAAAAAGATATTTCTCATTGGTGGTGAATGCTGCTCTTACAATGGGTTATTTTTTTTCTCCTACAACATATAATCTTGCAACAAAAGCATGAAAGATTCTCATGTTTGCTTCAAGCCTGGGCTATTTGCTGGGAAATATCAATGGCTCACTGGGATTAATATAATTTTCACATCTATGCAGTCATATGTGCAAAAATAAGCCAAATCAACTGTGCTGTACAACTAAAAGGGTAGAAAGAGACCTCAAAGAGTCCCATTTACATTCTGAGTATGATAATCAGTGTTATTCAGTAACAGAAACAAGGCTGAAAGATATTTAATTTGTGCATCCATTCAAGTTTTTTAAACCAATTCATCTAATACATATTTGCATTGTTTTTATGTTTGCATTCTCCAGAAACTGTTGGGGTAAAGCCCATGATAGGCAAGTATTGTCCCAAAAGTGAAGTTTTGGAGAAGCTCTGCAGAAAGAAAACAGTGATTCACAAACATAGGCAAATACTCACAAAGCCTCTTCAGCAAGCTGCCACCTCAGCCAAGCAAACACACCCCCAAAAAAGGCCCATAACATGTATAAACCCCAAATGTCAGACTTCCAGTTAAGGAAAAATGCTGTGAACTCCAAAGAATTTTGCTCGCAAATTAAGAAATTAAATTCCCCGCAGTTACGTTGCAAAGAGCAGTTTCAAAAATGCAGAGAGAAAAACCACAGAATTCATCAGGAAAAAACCTGTTTCCTGAGAACATCTTGCTCGGCCCTAATCACGAACAGACCTGTGTATTGCTCCCTTGCTCTAATTAAAAACAAGACATGAGATGAAGCAAAGCAGCAAAATCTCCGTAAGAGCTGACCCTGTGGCCCTTACACTGTCAGGGAGGACAGGGCTTTCCTCACAAACAAACAGCAGCTGAACAAGTCTCTCTGCCACATTGGGGTTTTTAACATGTCTTCTTTATAACCATCCTCCTCCTCCTCTTCTTTTCCTAACCTGAATTGTCATTGAACTTAACGAATTTGGTGCCCACAGATTGTGCTCAGAGTCAGAAATGTGATCTCTTGAGACCAACTGACCCTGTATTTTCCTGAAAGCACGTTCAGGGAGACCAGCACTCCAGCAGCAGCAGCAGGGGAGCCAAGGGTGTTGTGTTTTGTTGCACCCATCTCCACAAGCCCACCAAAAGACCCCTCTGGTCTGCACAAACACCTGACAGACCAGGAGGGATCGGGCTCTTCTGCCAGGTAACAAATGACAGGACAAGAGGAAACGGTCTCAAGTTGTGCCAAGGGATGTTCAGGTTGGATATTGGGAAAATTTCTTCCCTGAAAGGGTGGTGAGGCACTGGAGCAGAGTCCCCAGACAGTGGTCAGGGCACCATCCCTGGAAGTGTTCAAAAGGCTTGGGATGTGGCATTTGGGGACACAGTTTAGAGGTGAAAGTGGCAGTGCTGGGTTAATTGTTGGACCTAAAGGTCTTAGAGGTCTTTTCCATCCTTAACAATTCTCTGATGATTCCCTGATCTCTGATGATTCCCTGATCTCACCTGGCAGGCCATGACCTACCTGGGTGCTGCTGTTGTGGGATCCCACAGCCCACACTGACACCTGGATGGGAAAGGCAACTGAGGACATGGAGGGGAAGGTACCTGTGCCTACTAAAACTAAAGCTGAATCTTCCAGAGAGTTCTGAATCCCAGTGCCAAAAACCCATGGGAAGTGCCTGCTGTGTGATGCCAGCAGGTGTATCCAGGGGGGAGCAGGTCACTTAAGTGGTGCTGGAACAGCGAAGGAATTTCTCAGATCCATCAAGCTTTACCTAAAGTTTACTTTGTTTTTAGAGCAACAAATTAGCCAAATCATCCCTAAAATAAAGCCAAACCTCAGGGTGAATGATTTTAAAAGGGTCTGTGTGCAGACTGTCACAAATTAGGTGGGACCTTCACCTACTGAGCAAATAATTTAGTGCTACAATTATCCCATTTCCCTGTCAGCAATACTACTGCTTACCCAAAACATCTCCACTTAGTTTTAAACCAAACACATTATTTACTTGATGGGAGGGAAGAGAACAGAAAGAGCGGCACAACCTGAACATTCATCATTGTTGTTTGTGCTCCTTGAAGGACATTGTTGAATTATTGCTATAAACATTCCACATTTGGCTAAATGTTGTTGATATAAACAAGGATTTTTCCTCATTAAGGTAATTTGGTGCAGTCTGAGAAACTGATTTATCAAGAGAATTAATTAAAGGCAGATATGATTTGTGGCCCTTTGTACTTGTAGATGTTTCAGCATAAGCATCCCATTAAAACTAAGTCACTGCTGGTCTGATCCTACTAACAATAGTTTTCAAATGCTTTTCAATAGTTTTCAATTTCATACACATCTGCAGACACGATGTCCTTGTTCAAATTAGGAGCAGAGTCTCAAGTGGAGAGTGCAGCAGAGTCTCAAGCTCACAGTTGTCCTGGAGCATAGGAGGGAGAAGAGCTTGAGAAATGCCTTGTGTGGCATTCGGTACCTTCACATGGAAGGTTTGCTGGTTTTGGGGGAAGGCAGAGGGAAATTCTGCTTTCTCACGAGGTTTTAAGGATTTAAAAGGACTTCCTTGGGCTGGGGACAGGATGTGATTAGGCAATTAAAATACCAAGTCTCTCCCTCCTTCTCCAGTGCGGACTTTATGTAGGCCACAGAGGCAGGACACAAATCAGGTACCAGTGAAACCACCTGCCCCTGAGCCAAGCAAGATTTGTCCATGGCATCTTGGTTCAGCTGGCATCACTTTATATAGCATTTCCTAGTCTTCTTGTTTTTATCAAAGACAGGAATAAAAGAGACACAGTGGCCAGTGATATCCTGCTGGTTGGATTTCAGGACACACCCCAGTCACCCATGCCCCAACACAGTGGAATACTGGTACAGCCACGGAGCTGGCACAGGGACACAGTGACCAGGAGCCCTGTGCCCTTCTGGGACAGCATCTGGACACCCAGCAAAAGTGAATGGCACTATATAATTGTGCTTCTGGACCCTGAATCACCATTCTGCAGGTTCCTCAGCCTTTCTTTCACATCAATCCACCACAGAAAGGCTCACAAGCACTAACCACAGCTACTGAAGTGTTGCTTCTCCTTCCCTTTCCACTGGTCCTTGGAGCAGATTCACAAAGCAAAACCAAAGTGCAAACTTGGCCCAGGTTACTCAGCTGCTTTGGAAGGTGCAGCAGCATCAGTTGTGCCAGGCTGCCTGAAAACCAGGTCTTTACTCTTATTTTGTTTTCTGTGCTTGCTGATGGGAATTAGCAAATAAATGGGGTGTGTTCCCCTGCTCCAAATGGACCAGTATTTGCTCCTTAGTTCTTAAAAGTCAGGGGGCACAGACCTGGACTTAGCATACCCTGGTTCCTATGCTCTCACATACTGGCTCAAATTCCAGGGTAATCAACAGTGATCACATCATACTGATTTTCTTACCTGCCAGCAACATAGAATGTAATTTGATAAAGTAAAGATTTCCAATCTCCACACAGAAAGAAATTGGGCATGAAAAGGAATGGGGAAGCAGATCAATCTTGCTTATGTCACGGACATACCTCATGTCTTAACTAACAGCCTCTCAAGGACTGAAGTACTTGCTGTTCAAAACACAGCTGAAAATGCCTGGATTTATCTGCAGTCGAAGGAAACAGGCATCTGGTGATTTAGGACAAGCCACCTTTCTGTTCCCAATCTCGGTGATCAATCCTGTAAAGACGTTGAACAACTTCAAGCCACTGTTAATTGAGTCTGCTAATTACAGTTCTCAGCAACTCACAAGCCATGGACATCAGGGAGGCAGATAGAGCACATATCTACAGAGAGGGCCCTTGGGAACTCTAGATTAGTCCCAGGACAACTTGAAAGGAAAGATAAGGAAGCTTAAGGGGACTCTTCCTCTCCTGCAGCAGACGAATGAATTAGCAGAGAAGGCTCCAGCTCTGGTCAAAGGGAAGGGATAATGTGGTGATGAAGTAGGTCTTAAATCATTGTGATGTATTTAAGTGTCACTCTAAAGAAGATCTAGAGATGCAGGGAGAAAACAAAGTATCAGTCAAAATAATCAGGCCCATTTGAGGACACCGTGGGCCCGTTGGACACGTGGTTTTTCAGCCCTGAATTTTTTTCGCTTTTAAAGGGCCTTTCACGTGTCGTTCATTTAAGTGACAGAACTTTTGTTGAATCAATTTATTTCTCCGATTTTATTATCTCGTTTCTCTCCCAGGGGAGTGTCGTAGGAAGAGTTTTATTTTCCACAGGCCAAGTGTCCTGGGGGCAGGGAGGGCTCTGTGCTGCTGGGCCAGGAAACTACAAACAGTTGTGGGGACTCTGGTGGCCCTGCCAAGGGAAGCAAAGTCCTTCCCTGGTCGGTGCCATCAGACAGAGCCTGACATGTGGACTCCAGCACCAGAACATGGTCCAATTACAACAGTGACTCTGGAGTCAGTGTTTTGGTGGCACCCAAAGTGCCCAGCTGAGGTATGGTGAGAATTAAACACACTGACACTGCATGTAAGATGCTTTTGGGCTGACCAGACAGACCCTGAATCACTGAGGGGCAGAAGAAGAGTAGAGAAGGTCCTTTGAAGTTACCACAGTGCAGTGCAGAAAGAAAAGCCTCACCTAGGATGTGGCAGGGAACAAAACAGTCCCATGCCAGGGCTGACTCATCTTCAGAACCCCTTTTGGGCCAGGGCTGAGTCCTGTCTCCAAAATCTCTTTAGAGCCAGGCTCCATCACTAGTCATTGAAATAAAGGCAACCAAGACAATACATTGTGCTCTTCTATTTGAGGTTTGACTGTCACATCCTCTGACAAATCACAGACATACAGGACTCAGGGGGACACAGGGTCAGAAAAACTCCTTTTTGCACATACTTTTTCAGGAATGAATACTCAGGATACACACAAGTAGTTGAGGTACTACTGTATAGAAAATAAACATAACATTTCACTTGTAACTAACTGGTAATTAACTAGTAATTCATTAATGTCTTTGGCCTTCATGGAAATATTTATTTCAAGGAAATATATGATGCACATACATCATCTGGGAGGGGAGGGGGAGAGTGAAGGACTTATCTCCTAGAACTTGAGGAGATACAGGAGTCATGTCATTCTGTACTCCTCATGATGGTTGGCTGTCAACAGCTGCATTAAGTGGGCTGGATCCATTATGGGGATGGAAGATGTCATCAAAATGGATTAGAGGCTTATTGGGCCATCGTTGCATTTTGTACTCTCCTGGCAGTTCACTTTGTGTCTGACACACTTGTGAGAAGGAGGCTGGGAAAAGAGGGCACTAGTGCATAGGAACACAAAGTATCTAGATTATTTTTCCTTTTCATAATGGGATCCTGGGGGGTTTTACAGCCACTTAAGCACATCTCTTTCCCCTCCCCCTCCCCCCCCCAATATATCCCACTACTAAAGAGCAGTTGCTGTCCTAAATCTTAACTAAAGATTATTTGGAAAGCATAATTAATGGTTGTGAGATAACATCTCGTCCACAAAGTTCGATTAATTAATGAGCAATTACTGATGTACTTGTGACTGTAAACATATATGTGGCCACATTAAACTGAAGAACAGACACAAATCCTCAGTCCCCTACACCACCAACAAATGGGCACAGGAAGCTCAAATACGAACCAACCTGGTCCTCCACACACCAGTTCTGGAGGAAGAAAAATGAACAAATGAGTCAGATTTTAGTTTGCTCTCACCTCTCCTGTACTGTTTGGAAAAATACCCATATCCCACAGTTCAGAAGGGAAACGCTGTCAAGGGCCCTTCCATGGCACTCTCACAAGCACAGGAAAACCTTGCTGCTCTTCCCAAGGGAACTGTGCAGCAGTGATGGCAAGTGCTGCTCTCAAGGGGGCCTCCGAAGCAGGGAAGGGTTGCCAGGGGTCCAGGTGTCCATCCCTCTCCCCACCACAGTTACACCTTCTGCTCCCTCAGCCTCCTCTGATCGACTCTCACCAAGGCAACTGCCCCCAAGATTTTCTCATTTACCAGAAAATTCTCTGCTGCCTCATACTTGGGTTAAATCCGGCCTCTAAATGCCCAAATACATGGAAAGATCCCAGGAAATGGGATTATTTAGAAAAAAAGTAATGCATATTTTAATATTTTTAAAGCTTGGATAATGAGTACTTCAGAACGCAGCACAGAAAAATGTAGCTTATATGTGGGGTCATTTATTTTATCCAGTTACATGGTTTTCTGGGGTCAAAAAAGAGCAGCACACATCCATTTTGCCTGCAGGAAAGAAGGGTGGGAGGTAAGAGGGGGAAACGCCTTTTGGATGAGGATGTATCCCTGTCTATTTTGGTTGCAAAATGCTGAGTATGACCGACTGTGTGAGTGTAAAATACACATTGCAGCACCCAGAAGCAGCAGGGAGCAGCCTGTGAGCTGTGTGCAGGCTCAGGGGAGCTCATTGGCAGCGTGCTCCAGGACTGTGATCCCACTAAGGCAGCACGTTTCCTTCCCGGGAAGGTGCAAAGCCATTCGTCATTTTCCTGAGAGCACAGAACACTCACACACTTTCCTTAGTACAACAAGCTGTGTGTTGAAAATGAGAACTCCCTGTATGGGAAGTGGGGCAGTTCAACCATCCTGACCTCCTCTTCAGAGAGTTGAAGACGAAACTCTAACAAGGCTTGAGTGGAAGTGTCTCATATGCTGTCACCAAAATAAGCCAGCAATGCCCTGCTAATTTTTCTTGCTAAATCAGTCCATCTCTCAGCACCATTGAGCTGCTTATTCAGTAACTTGTGGCTGAGCTCACTGACACCAGTACAGGGAAACAACACCCCAGAGGATGGAAATTTTCCTCTGTCAGCCACAGTCCTACAGCCCTTGCTTATCTATTATCCCTGAGTTTGTGTGCACAGTGTGGTGACAAGAGCTCAGTGCTCTGCCTGTGCCACCTCATCTTTCACAGAGCTCAGGACACCTCTGCAGTACATTTTGGGAGCTGTGCAATGTTGCAGAAAGATGCTGAAGCAACCACACCATTTTGCAGCCTCCAGATCTGGGGTTCCTGAAAGCAGCTGCAACTATGAAATTCATTTTGAACTTTGGGTTGGCGAGTGAATTCAAACTACTAGTCCTAACAAGTTACCATGATCTAGAAAAACAACATGATATGAAAACCAATAATTGGTAAGATTCCCAGCCTAAGGAAATTAATAAATGTAATGATCCTATTTTATCAGGCTCATCAGCCCAGCAAACAATCAACAATAGGCTGTATACCTTCAGCACCTCTGGGCTCCTTCCTCCCTTCAAAGGCAAAAACTCTATTAAAGAGATGAGGTGGATAACTCCAACCAAATCCGTAAATCACAAAGTCATCCTAAATTTGTTCCTTTGCATTTGTGAAGCAGCACCCTGACTCTCCTTCCTTCTGAATTAGCCCCAGATTCCACTCTGTCACTGTCCTAGTGAGGCCCTGGCACAGGTTGCCCAGAGAAGCTGTGGCTGCCCCATCCCTGAGAGTGTCCAAGGCTGGGTTGGACGGGGCTTGGAGCAACCTGGGCTAATGGAAAGCATCCCTGCCCATGGCAGGGGGTTGGAATGAGATGATCTGTAAGGCTCCTTCCAACCCAAGCAATTCTGTGATTCTATGAAATAATTTTGCCTCTGAGTCTCTCTATCCAGAAGTAACACCCTTTTTTATCCAGCCATTTGTGTTTGTGCTCGGCCAGTCCAACTGCAAATACAGCATGAGCTGCACTATTTGGGCTTGGAGCCTCTTCCCCCAAATCGAGGACTCAGCAGAGAGAAAAGGGAGGTGTGGGAGTTGCAGGTCACCTCTCAATGCAGATGAGTTTATTGCAGTCCCAGTGAAAAGCTCCTGTTGTGCAGCAGGCGATTTCCAAGCGTTAGTCAAGGAGCCAGTTTTGCCAAGCAACACCCCGGCTCCCAAGATCATAATAAATACTTGAGCATCCTGCCAAATTGCAGTGTGAACAATAAAGCATTTTCTGTTATCAGGGCACAAAAAGCACTCTCAACTCCTGTAACTTGCCCCTTAATTTTAATTCAAGGCACCCCCCAAAATCATTATCCCTGGAAGGCAGGGCTGAGCGGCAGCAGCCAAGCCTGGCCAGGAGAGCCAGAGGCCTGACATTAATAAGGTGCTCTTTGCCTGAAAGACCATAAAGGGAAAACCTTAACTAGGTGTTATAACAAGGGGATATGAAGTGTCACAAAGTGTGTAAGTGTCACGAGCTCTCTACCAGGCCTCTCTGTTAAAAATCTGCCCCATCTCAACTCCTCTGGGTAAACTATTTCCCTTCTGCTGCTGCTCTTTGTAAAGTATTTGGATATGTGTGAAGAGTGAAAATGGTAATTTCAGGGGTGAGTGCTGGCAGCTTTGTGGGGACGGCAGATCACAGCACTGAGGGGGAACAGGGAGCACGTGGCCCGATAACAAAACCCAAACATGTATTGCCATTAAAAGCTGCTTACAGAGTGCTGTGAGTGTTTCAGAGACAACATAAACCCTGCTTCCCACCACCAGCATTTACAGCCTCACATTAGGTGTGTTCTTAACTTTCTCCACTCGGTAAATCCACGGGATTGTTCCCACGGATTACTGCCTGTAGGGCTGGGGGGGCTGTAAATCCAATCCAGCAAGTCTTGAACCCATCACCCCAGCAGAGCTAATTGCTGCATTAAACACTTCATTAGGCAGCTATGGGTGGGGAGAGCCCTGTGAGATCACAGGAGGAGCATCTCCCGAAAGACAGGGGCAGCCTTTTTTGGGGTTAGGTTGTTGTTTTGGTTGTGGGGTTTTGTTTTTGTTTTGTTTGGGGTATTTTTTTGGTAATAGTTGGACAGATAATATTTTGATTGTGAGATCATTAAACCATAGAATCTCCAGAGCTGGAAAGAACCCTCGAGGATCACCAAACCCAACTCCTGACCCTGAACAGGACAGTCCCATGTGCCCGAGAGTTTTGTCCAAACACTCCTCGGGCTCTGTCTGGTTTGGTGCCATGACCACTTCTCTGGGGAGCCTGTTCCAGTGCCCAAACACCCTGTGGATGAAGAACCTGCCTTCTGGATAATGTATTAAGGATGATGTGATAAATCACAGGCACGTAGAAGTTGGTTCTACCATTTTCTATGCATGGCCAAAGAATTTAAAAAAAATTAGCCATTACTCTACTAGGACCAAGTATTCCATAGGAGTTCTTAGGGACTGCTTTAGTTTCTAATTCCTGGTACAACCAGAAATCTTAGAATAATCACAGAATCCCAATGAGTTGGAAGGGACTCACAAGGATCATCCAGTCCATCTCCTGGCCCTGCACAGGCCCATCCCCAAGGGTCATCCCCTGTGCCCCAGAGGATCACCCAGACCCTCCTGTGTGCCTCAGCCAGCCTTATCTGTGCTGCTGACAGCAGCAGGGGTGGCTTAGGGATGGCTTCCCTCACCTCCTGCTAAGGAGAAGAGCCTGAAGTGCTGCCAGCACCTTCCCCCGCCCATGCCTGCCTGTGATGAATTAGGGCTGTGCTTGAACCTAAAGACCAGCAAATTAACAGTTAATTAGGAGTTGATAAATAGCAGAGACACACAGACCCCCTGATTTAGGTGGGTTTCAGCTGCTGCCTTTCTCCAGCATCTTGAGACAGCAAGTGTTTATGTGCGGAACAAGTGCCTGCGTGGGCTGCGAGCCTGGCCTTGGTCAGGGCTGGGCGGCCGCTCCCTCCCGCTCCAGCACCCACTCTTGATCAGCATTTATCCCCAGATAAAGACATGGGACAGGGCTCACAGGGAGGAGCTAGAGCATGTGATTGGAGGGAGGGGAGCGTCCCAGTCCATCCCTCACTCCCGTGGAGGTGCTCCTGGAGTCTCCTCTCACCAGGAATAGTATCTCATCTGACCATTTGAGGCAGTCCCTTGGCTCTGGAGAGGGGTGTTACACCAAACCGAGGGGACTGCAATTCATTCCTCCTCTATACAAGGGCAGTGTTCTCAATTCACTGGGAGAAATTCTCCATGCCAGTGGGAGCAGCTTTGCTCCATCCACCTCAGGCAGAGAACAAACCTCTCGGTGGTGGCCCTGTACAGCTGGAGCCCAGCAGCCTCTTTCATATCTTGGCAGTGCTGATGGTTGCAGGGTACCAGGGAAGGCACAGGTTGCCCAGAGAAGCTGTGGCTGCCCCGTCCCTGGGAGTGTCCAAGGCCAGGCTGGATGGGACTGGAAGCAACCTGGGCTAGTGGAAGGTGGCCCTGCCCATGGCAGGAGTTGGAACTGGATGAGCTTAAAGCTCCCTTCCAACTCAAACCATTCTACGATTCTATGACTGAATTAAATTAAAAGATAAAATAGCTAAATTTGGTTTAACCTGCATAGGACTGGAAGTGCTGGATATTGGCAGGACCAATATAAACCCCCAACAACAATGCTGTGTGTGTTGGTGTCTCCTTGCACACTCAGCTATCTTTCCTCTGCTTCAGACCAGCTGTAAGTGATAAGGTTGGAATAACTCTTTGACCTACCTTGAAGCACACCTGGTTTGGACAACCATGGGGCAGGGACATGACCAATATAGTTTTAAAATTTTGAAAGTAATAAGGTCTAGGTTTTCTTTCTTACAAATAGGAAGCTGAAGTGTATGCACAGAGTAGAGTCACAGAATCGTTGAGGTTGGAGAAGACCTTTGAGATCACGAAGCACAACTGCTGTCTTTAGACAACCAACACATTGTGAAATATTCCCCTTTTTGACTGTGTCATGTTTTTACCTAGCTGGTGGTTTTCTACCCCTGCAGGCTTTGGGGCCTCTAGCAGTTTACATATGCTCTATGACCTATTCCAGGAATTACTAGATTTGGCCAAAAACCAGGAGAATACACCCAAAATACTATTAATTTGAAGGGGCTGTATATTCACGAAGCAGGATTTAAAAGAACCCCTGTTAATAAGTACATAAATCAACAAAATCCCTTAAGTGCCTTAAAGGTGATTAAACACACACTCAGATTAAATTAAATTCACTGTAGCTTTTACACATTACTTTAAGTGACTCAAATAGGTTTGTTTTCCCTTGGAAGTAAAAAGAACAACTATGTGACATTCATATAAGAGCATTGCTTCTCTCAATAAAGGCACATTCAATCAAACCCAGAAACTAACATTTAAAGAACATTACAGCTGGGCTTAAACCAACAAGCAGAAAAGGCTGCAGTGAGGCAGCGATACCACCTTCCTCCCCAGTCCTAATTTATAAAAAGAAGGGCTCCACTGTGAAAGAGAATCAGTTTCCCACTTTTACTCCTGGAGTCTCTTGTGACTTTGCATTGCTAACACTTTGCCCTCAGGGCCACGCGATGTTTTCTTGTATTCAGCTGCCGCGCTTGGAGACGTGAAACAAGGTGGAAACTTGTCTTGGAACTTATTAAACAATTACCAGCCCCTGATGTGAATGATCACCTGCAAATACTAATATTCATTCTAATTAATGGCAGTCAGTGGTCACGGAATATCAGTTATCCCGTTACCACCCATCCTTACTCCCTGCGCAAGTTGGCAGAGGAACTGGGCCAATTCAAATGAATGCCTCTACAGTTGGAGGTTTCTTTGACTATCAGAAATGTAAGACTAAAGGACCTGAAATGAAACCCAGGCTACTGAAGCAGTCAGTAGGAATTCCTTCTCTAAGAGGCAAATGGACTTTAAACCAGGTGCTCAAGAGTTCTTAGATGGTTTTTGTCTCTTCCCTGTTCAGCAACGTCCTGTACTGCTTTTCCTCAGCCTTTATGATTCCCCACAGAACATATTAATGAATCCTTCTTCATTTTTTTCAAACAAGAAGTTGAGTTCTTAGTGTCAACAGGCCAGAAAACAAAGACTGATCTGGCTGTATGTAACTACTTAATCATGTTTCTATACCCTTGAGCATGCACATAACTTTAAGCAGCAGTTTTAAACTTATATTTATCTGTCCTTAAGATTTCACACCATTCCTCTGATTGGTCTCTGATATTTTCCCAAAATGAATTCAAGAGGATGTGACCTTTCAAAGTTTGACCTCACAGTAGCAAACTTAATCGACAGTTATCTTATTAATTGTGTGTTCTCACAGGATTACACTATTCTACAGCACAGACCCCAAGTGTGTGTGGGAGCAACCGGTAGTTATGTTTAACCACGTAATTTGGGCTCCCTGTTTAAGTAAAGGAAACAATAATAGTGCCTTAATTGCAGAAATTACCAGTTACTCAGAGTTTGACATGTGCTTAATGACCAGGGGGTTGGAAACACTAAACCTAATGCCACTTGGCAGACAATTGGAATTGATAATCACCTCTCTAAAAGCTATTGATGGTAATCTGTTATGAGCAGATCTGGCTAATTCCAAGCAGAAGGGTGACTTAGCTTGAGAACACAGCCTCCAGTGGTAACAGTAATGGAGAGTATTCACATACCCTTTAAAACAAACACAAACCCTGTAAAGAACACCGTGAAGGACCAAAAATGTTGTTTCCATTGCTAATGCTTTCTATAGAAGGTGCTTATTTTCAAGTAATGATGCATTGCACATTATTATCTGCCCTATATTACTGCCTTATATTACTCTGTACATCGTACTCTGTGTCCTATTTGTGCTGCCACTCCCAGATAACACTTTTCCCAAAGTTGTGATGCAGAATGCTCACATGCTGTGCAGTACTAAAACTGGATTTCTCTTCCCCAGCAGGAAAGAACCCACCTTTAGTGGAAGAAAAACCTTCGAAGGGGTAATCATAGGACTGATACCGAACAGATCAGTATCAGTGGGTATCCCAGGTGAATTTTCTCATGCAGGAGGGCTTGCCCAAATCTGTCTTGTTTCTTTGATTTCTGTCTCCCCAACAGCTTGGCCAGTACTTTCCCTTTTTACTCTTAAGAAGTCTTTCAACTGAATTTGCAACTATTTGATATATTATGTGATTTGTATCGGCAGCCTTGGTCCACCCCAACCAAAATATTAACTGGATCCTCCACCAAACTTTCTTGTAACCTAAACAAAGCCAGGGCAGACTGTGATAGTTTTGAGGAAATGTGTAATCACTGGTATCACTTTTCCTTGTCAGTTCTCTAAAAGAGCTCTGATTTTCCCAGGCAAAGTAGCCTATCCAGTACTTTAACAGGTTCCAGCTTTACCTTGGGATTAGTTTTCCCATTAAATAAGGAATCAGAGGTAGAAAGCCATTATTAGGCTTATGCATGGTTCTCTCCCAAGCTTAACCAGATCAGGGCCAACAAACTCACAGGTTGCATTACCGTCCTTACACAAAGGAAAGCACAAGAAAATCTTCAAAGCCTGTGGTTGGTATAGAAAAATCAAACACTTTCCACTGAAGGACAACAAGGTTCCTTAACAGGAAAAACAATTCCAACTGTTCTATTAACTACTGACAAATCTCCTGCATTTTTATGCTAAAATTCCCAGCACCTCTGTAAGTTCAGTCATGGAATGAGACACACACAGACAATGTACCAAATCTAAAATCAAAAAAACCTCCTGATATTTCTTATCTCTTCCCCATCCACCTGAAGCTTTTGGGAAATATTTTGCTAGACAGCTCTGGAGTCTATTCCACGTTTGCTTCTTTGCTATTTTGCCACAAGAGGAAAATAAAGATTCTGAGGCTTCATGCCAAAGACTGGTCTTGCCACAACACAGCAAAAGGCAGGTTGTTCCTTCTTCTGCTCATTCCTGGGTGATTTCAACCATTTCAGAAGGAGCAGAACCACCTCTTGGCTAGGCAGCTGTTGTGAGATATCAACTCTCTCCCTAGGGAAAATTTCCAGGAACAGCTAAATTATTTAGGTGATTTGGGGATCTAGTCCAGGAAACCTGGGTTTGCAAGTCACAGAACCAACTCAGCATAGTCTGTGATTCTCTTAAACATGTCACTTGTGGCATCCACGTGAGGATCCAGGAGGGATGAGAGGAGAAATCACCTTTTTTAGCAATACCAGCTTTAGTTCAGGAAAGCAGCATCATCACCAAAGTGCTTTTCTATTAAAGCACACTGCTGAACCAACACTGGAAAGGACAAGCAGAGCAGAAAAAAAGAATAGAATTTGTAATATTTAATTTTTTTTGTTCTCATTCTCCTAACTCACTACAAAACTTTTGGCCAATTTCCCTGCACTGGTACAGCTTTAGAAATAAAAAAGACTGATTAATAGGAAATATTTAGAGGCATATTTCTGCCCAGTCCAGTATACTTCACTCAGTACAACTAACTTTCCCTTACATATAGAGAAAAAATGATCATTAAAAGCATGGCCAGAAGGGGGCCAAAGGAAAATATGTATTTTCAGTCACAAATTAAAGATAGAAAAGAATGGTGGAATATAATACGAATATGAAAGAAATAAAAATTATAAAAAGGCTCAGTACAATTAAATAAAATCAAATTTGTTTGGAGATTTTAATAGACTGAATATCTAATTAATCATGAAAGGGGGAATATTTAGGATTATTTTAAAGGCATTAAAGAAAGGCATAAATTATATAAAACCATTTAACAGATAAAAAGCTTTAGGGAAAGCAAAATGCAATGATAAAGGAGAAAACAAGCAGCCCTATTCCTTCAACCTCTCCCACAAACGTTCTGTATTACGAATAAACATGAAAATTTCAGTCCCAAAGGACCTGAAGAAAGATGAAGCCTGAGAAAGTGGAAGATAATAGTGAAAATCCAAATATAACCTTCCCAGAACCTCAAACATTTGGCAAACGACAGTGATGTAGAACGATTCTGGAGATAACAAGAGAGCTGGTAATAGAATCTGAACATCAGGTTCTCAGTTTTAAAGAAGTAGTTTTTATAGCTAAGAATACTCTCCATGCAGGGAAAAACCAAGTCCTTACTTTATAATTTAGTGACATACCTCAAATGATATTTATTCCTTGTACAACAGTTGCATAACCAACATCTTTCTGGATAAGCAATGATATTTTTGTGACTGACCCAAGAGGATGCCTCACTCATTAGAAATGCACTGAACTAGCAAGACTTGCTACTTATGATTTAATCTATATTTTAAAACATATATAAATATATATTTAAAACAATGCAGGGCCAGGAGTTGGGCTGGATGATCCTTGTGGGTCCCTTCCAACCCAGCATATCCCGTGATTCTGTGAACTGATTTCGCTGCCACCACAGAGAGAAAAGTCGTTTGTCCCGTGGTCACAGCAGAAAGGGAGATGCCAGCACCTGACAGAGAAGGTTCTTTGTCTACTCTTGACTCTATATGTGTGTTTGAAAATGCAACACATTTAAGTCAGCACTTAACACAGGCCTGGTCACTTGGTGCTGGGATTAAAGCTGAATGTGGAGCAGCAGCAGGGCATGGGACAAGCGCTGCCCATCGCTCTCCACGGGGGACTTGATGCCTCTGCCTGGGCACCACCCCAGGGACATCCCATCCCCATGGGTGATGGCTCCCTGGACTCTCAGACCAAATGCTGAGGTGCAGTGAGCAGTGCAATAACAACACGGACAGTAGGCAGGGTACTGAACGTCAGACTGGAGCCTAAACAGCCATGTAAATTCATCCAGGAAGAATTTCGCTTACAAATACATTTCACATGTAATTCTCCACTTTTTTAGTGGTTTTTATTGGTGCTTTTAAGAATGAGCTCTGTTTTTAATTGCATTTTTGACTGTGGCATAAGTAATATAGAGGAGTTTGGAAGTTTGCTGTAAGTAGGAGTTGAGAATTTGTTATGAAATGTAGGAGCAGCCCATGTGCTGGAGCCCTGTTGGTGACAAAGCAGCCTCATTGAACAGGGCACTGGATAAATACACGAGCAAATTCCTTGTTTCTCTTCAAAGGACCCAATTCCAAATAATCTACCATGAAAAAAATCAAAAAAAGCAAGCAAGCAGCATTAGATATTATCTGCAAATATCGTCAGGAAATTCAACACAGCCCAGCTCCAGCTTTGATCTCCCTGACTTCTAGCAACTTAAACATTTTTCCACATACACTATTTCCTAAAGACTCAAAAAAAATCCACAAACTCTTTAGCTTTTATAACATATAGATTTGCTTTGTTTTATTCCTCTACGCAAGATTCAAGGCTAAACATCACTACGTGTCAGAGATTCTCTGGGCAGAACTACAGGACCATGAACTGGACAACAAACTGGTGCTCTAAACAGGACCTAACGTTTCATCTGCTCCTTTCAATAAACAATATGAACCCAGAATGCAATAGTTTACTGTGTAACACTGAGGCTATGCATGAGTTTACATCCCAGCATAATTCAACAGTACAGCCTTTGTGCTTGCTCGTTACGTTAGGACAAGTTCTAACCCTGATGTACAGGTGACAATCCAAGCTCAACTCAGGCCTAAGCTAGAAATCCAGTTTGTAGGTATGAGTTAATCATAAATATCGAACATGGTTTCATGATACACAGAGAAAAGTTGCCCCTTTTGGTGATGCTGCACATCATCTAAATCAGGAAGTGTATCTAGCTATTAATTGCAGTAATTAGTCATCTCTTGTTGAAGATCTCATTTCTGTGGAATTTCCGAGCTGCAGTCACAGAATTGCTGAGGCTGCATGCCACCTCTGGAGATCATCCTGCCCAAATCCTTGGGTAGATTGCTCAGGGATGTGCCCAGGTTTTGATTATCTCCAAGACTGGGTCCCCATGGCCCCTCTGGGCAACCTGTTCCAGTGCCTGCCACCCTCACTGGAAATCCCCAGCATTTCCACCTCTGCTTGTTATCCTGAGCACTGAGAAGAGTTTGGCTCCATCTGTTCTCACATTGTCCTTTCAGCTCTTTGCACCCACTGCTGAGTTTCCCCTGAGCCCTCCCATCTCAAGATTTATAACGTGGAAACTAAAATGACCGGTTTATTTTATAATAATGGATTTATTAATGCATTAGTTGGATCAGAGGTCTTACCTGTGGCTACTTCCCTGGCTGCCCAAAGCTTTCCTTGGCTCTGGGGTGAAAAGCAAAGTCTCAAGCGTGACACTTGCACTGAAGTCTGTCATTTACTGCAGAAATGGGACAATGTGACACCAGCACTGCCAGTATGAAGCAAACCCTGGATCACAATGACAGTTGATGTAATCAAACGTGTAAAACCTCCAAAAACTTTTTGGAAGGGGTCTGGATCTTGTCAATACACTCCAGCTGGTCTCATTAGAAAACAAATTACAAAATAGCATCAGTCAGCAGCAGAAAAGCCACGTGCTGCCAAGTGACTTCAAAGGCAGCCCTGTGTGTGCTGCTGCCTTTGATTTACAGTATCACCAATTACTTCAGCTCAACACCAGTGCTTAAAATCCATGACTAAAATCCTAAAATAATGAAGCAAAACATTTTTGATGGGATTATTTTCCTTGCTCTCTGATTTATGATCCATAGGGCTTCCAATATTTAGGCAATCTCGCACGCATCGGGCCTGCAGTTTGTTTTGAAGTAAGAGATGATTCACAGAATTATTTGCCTGCAGAGCCTGGGTCATTAAGCAGAAGTGAAATATTAGGAAAATGATCATAAATTTCAAGTGTTAACCATCCTGCCACCCCACATATCAGAGCAAGGCTTTTTTTCCTCCCCTACACGACATTCAAGGCTAAACGTCGCTGTCTGTCAGGGCTGCTCTGGTCAGAACTAGAGGACAGTGAGTTGGACAATAAAACTGACACTGGAAAATGCAGCACTTTTAAATGGTAACAGCCCAGTTCGCAGCTGCAAGTGGCTGCCAGGCTGAACTCAAATCAAACAGCCAGCACTGTATCAAAAGCTCAGACAAATTCTGCACCGAGACAACTTTAAAGGACCTCCCTGTGACCAAACAGATCCAAACTGCACAACTTTTACATATATATCCATAATGTATTAAAGGCAAACCTAAAATTCATCTCCTTAGGAACATTATCCTTGCAAACAGCCATGGATAATGCTGG
Source organism: Lophotriccus pileatus (assembly GCA_035583135.1). NCBI lineage: Eukaryota > Metazoa > Chordata > Aves > Passeriformes > Tyrannidae > Lophotriccus > Lophotriccus pileatus. The sequence continues at coordinate 20,023,451 of JAWWES010000024.1, read as the reverse complement.
TGTGAGATGAGAGCATGAAAAAAAAATTCATGGATTACATTCTTCACCTTTTTATTATACACAGAATTCTAGTATCTATAATGTTTTAAAGTACTTATATACACTATAGTCTAATATGATTTATTTGGTTATTGCAATAACATTTTAGTGCCATTTTATCTGAGAGTTCATGGAATGTTTTAAAATCCAAGCCTAATGGAAGCCAATCAATCATCACATTTTCAAAGAACAAATTATTTAAGTTTTTGTACTACACGGAGCTAATCACTGCACAGAGATATCCGATTGTTTTGACTGATGTCATTCAGTTCTCTTTGGGCTGACCTGATTGATGGTCTAAGTGCTGAAGTTAACCAGACAAATGGATATGTACTTCTGGGCTATTTCCAGCCCAGCTGCCTTTTTAGCACTAAAAACTTCATCTGCCTGATAGGAGCACGCAGCTGCTCCTGCTCATGCCATTGAAATTAAAGCCTGGAACTGCCCCTGACAGCCGGCACTTTTTCCTCTTACATTAAGGATTTTGTCCATGATGCCTCCAAGCAATCACCAGTTATAAATGAGCTGTATTAAACCCACATCTATATTTGAGTATGTGGTGGCCTGCTTTCCAAGTTCCCACTTTCACATCTTCAAACACTTATTAATAGCATTGCTGAGACACCCAAGTACTATTGCATCCAACTTTGCCTCTCCTCTCTGAACTGGGATCCAGTGCTGTGTCACATTAAGGTTGTTGCTTTTGATAACTAGAAAAAGTCCTCTGCATGCCAGAAACTAGCTAGACTTGTCAGGGGAGCTGCCTAACTCAGATCTGTGGGATGATTACCTGATTAAGACAAGCAAAATTTGGTTTATCACATGTAAAATCTTCAGTAATGGCAACACAAACTTCCCCAAATTCTGTGAGATCTAACGCAGGCCAGTCCCAGCCCAAAGCACTGACTAGATTCTTTTACTCTAATGTATTACATTACTGCTTTATTAGCTGACATGCACTATAAAAATTTTAGAAGTTTGCACGAGGAATTAAAGGAAAAGCTTGCATACCCATAATTTTTCATTTATGCAGTCACTGGCCCAAATATATCCCTGGTTCCAAGGAGTCACATTCAAAGCCATTAAAGCACAGATATGTATGACCTTTATGCTATGACAGAAAACATAAGCAAGTTATACAAGTTTTGACTGTTTAACCTAAATCTACATTTTGAAGGCTCTCCCAGCCTTCACTGTGAAGAAAATATCAGCATTGTTCTCTTTTCTTTCTGGCAATGGGAAGAGTTTTCAGACTCTGGAAAAGCGTTAAGGGACTTTGCTGTTATTTTGATGCGGATTTTTATATTGCTGTACATAACTACACTTGGGATAAGAAGGTAGAGCTGGAAATTAGAGAGTGGTTTAGCACCTGACAAAGTGCAAGCATCTCTTTGTGAAGAGATTTTTACACGAACATGTGAAGTTCCTGAAACGTGTTTCGTGGAGACGGATTCTTCGAGCAATTGTGCAAACACATGAATACATGTGTATGTACATATAGGATGATAAAAAAAAACATTAAATAGTAGTTTTTTATATAATAGAATCACAGAATGGTTTGAGTTGGAAGGGACCTTAAAGTTTTTGTCATATCACCCCCTGCCATGGGCAGCGACACCTTCCACCAGCCCAGGTTGCTCCAAGCCCTGTCCAACCTGGCCTTGGACACTTCCAGGGATGGGGCAGCCACAGCTTCTCTGGCAAACCCGTGCCAGGGCCTCCCACCCTCACAGACAAAAATTTCTTCCTAATATCTAATTTAAACCTGACTTTTTTCAGGTTTAGGCCATACCTCATGGGATCATCCCACGCAGCTGAAAAGAAACAAACAGCCTCTTGCAGAGCAGTTTCTCCCATCCCAGCACACTCCATGGTTTTATAGGCCGTGAAATGCACTTGCAGAATGTTCATTTTTGCCATACACCCAGGAAACTGAAAACTCACATATTCTCTCCACGTGCTGACACAGCTTTCTGAGCAAAGCTACTGTGCAGAAGTCTCCTATTGCCCCCCAGACCCATGTGTAGGAATCACTGAGTCCACATAATGTGGCTTTTGCAAATGGAATTTTAGCCATGTGCCACCTGACAGGAGCACTCATATGAGGTTCAAACACTAATTATGTTATTCTAGTAAAGAAATCTGCCCTGTCAGCTGCGACTTAAAAGTCACTGCTGCTGTGCAGGAAAAGTAACAGTAAAGCAAAAGGCAAGTACAGAGGAAAGAATGGCAAATATCAGTCCTAGCAAAAATAACACAGACATAATAAACAACAGTGCAGCACTTAGTTTTACCAAAATCCAGAATTTAAAAACAAACAAACAAAAATCCTTCCATAAATCAGAATTAAGTGAAATTTTGCTACGAACCACCTCCGCTGGAAGAAAGCACTTCCAGTTCCTGCAGTGCCTTCTGAGAGTCCAAATGGCTCATCAACCATAGAAACAACCTGAATATTATAAACCAAAGCAACAGGAAGACATTATCTTCAAAATGTCCTTGTTGAAAGGCCAGATATATTTGCATGGGTAAAATCCTGCTCCTTTTAAAAACAATTAGGTATCTCACTGCTAAGCCCAGGGTTCTGAGGGCCCAAGAGCTAAATAAAAAAAAAAAATAGAAAAGGAATATTTTCACAACCACTCTTGTAACCAAAAGCGTCCTGCTGCGGTTTTATTAACTCACATTTTGCTGAAGCTGAGTTGTTACAAAACAAGTATTTTCAAGCAGCAGATACTTGTCAACATGAAAAATTAATTCAGCCCCAAAATTGGGTTGATTCCATGAATATTCAGTTGGCACCAAACATGAAGCTACTGCTGGCTCTACACTGTCACATCATTATTTGGCCAAGTGGAAAATACTGGATTAAGATTCACATTTCATCAGGAATTTCAAAGAGAAGCACCTGCTCTCATTTAAGGGGAACAAAAAAAAAGAAACCAAATAAGATCCAAACAACAACAACAACAATAAAAACCCCACACTGGAGTCTTTTACAATATTAACTGTGTTACAAATATTAGCTGTGTGTGCATAAGGTTAATAAAAAACCATATTTAAGATTTACATCTAGAAAAGCACTGTTGGCAAGTACAGAACACCTGTGTCTCCAGGGTTTGCTACGGAGAGCTGAATCAAAATTGAATGTATTTCCTGCTGTGTAACCACACTGTTCCCTTTCACATTTTATTCTCTTTCATATTCTGGTTCTGAGATACCTCTACACCTTATAAAAATGCCCAAATCCCAGCAAAAGTGACTTCTCAGAGGTCTTTCTGAGCAACCAAGAGCGAGAATAAGGCAGATTTTCTCCCTGTATGGATGTTCAGTCCCCTGTCTTTGTACAAGTGAAATTTACCCAAATTCTGTTATTCCACCCTCAGTGAAGCCAGCAGAGTTAAAATACAGACAGAAGTCAGACCATACAGTTTAATTCCTGTGTTTTTCTTGAAGAGTCGCAGCTAGGACAGTATATATATATGTTATATTTTATATATACACATATATTATTATATCAGCAGAGCTGGCTGCAGCATTTGCCAAAGAGCTGGACAGATGAGACAGAAATTGTGATTAAGGTACGTCAAAATTATTAGGTTTGAAGTGCTCAGTGAGCTTTCACTTGATAAAGTACAGTCAGTAGTGATATTCTGGAATTTCAGAGCAAAAATATTACGTCAAATGTCTGGAATTCGAAAGAGCAGCTGTGTAAAATATGTTGGAGCTTTGCTTAGTTCGGAGAATGAGAATTTTAAAAGCCATAAAAGCAAGAACCTTGAAAAAACCCCATAGAATACAGAATCTCTGAATTCACTGTCTAGTTAAAGGGCTCTGTTCGTAGTTGGAATACACCTAAACTCAGAAAAAGGCTATTTCATGTGGAACTCGACTGCAGACAGGACAGGCATGGCCTGGCAGGAGCTACTTTATGACCCCTGGCACAGGCTGGGGGCTGGTTCCCTCCTTTTGTCACAGCCTTGTCCTGTGTCCAGGTTCTGTCACCTTCACCCTGCCCATAACACTGATTTATTTGTGGCAAAGGACATTCTGCCACAGGAAGAAACTGCTTTTGTTTACTCTGTAAACCTCAATTTTATAAATGGCTCGAGGTGCCCAGAGAGCTTTTGGGGAATGTTTAATTGCACAGGCACTCATTTTTGCTCTGCCTTTCATAAGAAAAATGTTGATAATATAACATTAACAACAGCTAAACCAGAACACTTAATTTTACAAGAGCAGGTGAGATTTTGATACTATAACATTTCAGTTGAAAAAAAAAAGCTATTTTCTATTTTACATCAAAAGAAAATCTGATCGGATTTTATTTTCATGACTTGGAAATGGCTCTGAGGAGGAAACAAAGACCTTTCAATGAATTAATTACTCTGAACCTTTAATACTGTAATTTTTAAGCTCAGTCACACACGGTACCTCCTTCCATTCCACTAAGAGATGTCCACATGACCTGCTTGCACTGGCTTTAATTTTTTTAGGCTTTTTCCTTTGTTTTCATCTCTGTAGCACACACAACAATCCGGGCACTTTTGTAAGCTTATATATTTCTGCACAACTAAGTCACACTCCTTCGAACACATATAGTAACTAAATGTATCTCTTTTAGCATCCCTGAAACAAATTGCAACAAGAAAACGAAACTTTAGCAGTCACAGGCAGTGAAACAAGAAGGACCACTACAAAGATCTATTTTGACTTCCTTTTTCTCTCTTAGATATAAATTACTTCTCAGTTTCATCACCTGAACACAACTTTTCTTCACCCAAAACACATCTTTTAGAAAAACAAACTGTCTTCATGCAAATTGCAGTTGAAGAGGTCACTATACATACAGGCAAGGGATATTTCCAGTAGTCCCCTTGGAGAAGTGGACAAAGGGAAGAGAATGAGCCCCTTGCTCACACCCTTTCTCTAGGACAACTTCCTGAGCAGTTTTTTCTCAGCCTATTCTGTTTTCACCTTCCTGATTATTTTTTATTTTTCATAGTGAATAGGTTAATATGTTTCCTCTTATAATTTCTCTGAATAAAAAATATCATGCAATGGTCATGGCAAAAGGGAAAAGTTAAAATTTTTTGTTGCTGTATTTTTCTTTCTTTTTTTTTCACCTAAAAAAACTAAACAAAAAACGTCTCATGCACTGAAAATTGTGATCTGATATCACTAGAAATTATCAGTTCACCTGGATGAGGAGATTTTATGTCCCATCCCTGAAAGTGCCCAAGGCCAGGTTGGAACAACCTGGTCTAGTGGAAGGTGTCCCTGCCCATGGCAGAGGGTGGAACGAGCTTTGAGGTCTTTCCCAGCCCAAACCACTCTGTGGTTTTATGATTTTGTCTGGTGTATATTTGAGAAAGAGACATCAGGTTTAATGTTGCAATAACCTAAAGCTGCACCAGAGAACCAGAGAATCACAGAATCCTCTGAGCTGGAAGGGACCCACGAGGGTCATCGAGTCCAACTCCCATCCCCTGCAGAGCAGAGCATTTGTGCTGGCTTTGCAGCATTGGAATCCCAGTGTGAGCCTCCCTGAAGGGTCACTTGTGCCAGGGGTGAGGATCCAGGTTCACGGTCACACCTGAGCAGGGAACTGCAGCCAGACCTCACTCTCGGAAGAATCGACTCTCTAAAACGCGACTTCCCTCTGCGCTGGTTATCAGTAAACACACTGCGTGAATTATGACTCAGATAAGCTCAGGATCACGTATCTTAGGACAGGCAGAGCAGATCGACCTTATCAGATCAGCTAAGTGCTGTTTACACAGTAGCCCCGAGGAAATCTTTGGGAAAGGCTGTAGAGTTTTGTGCTGTTTGCTACAACTGAGGGCATCAAAGTCTGCACCTCAGGATGTTGACACTGGTGTGATTTAACACCTTCAAGGCTTCACCTAAACAGTTTAAAATACTGCTGTTAAATAACTGTAGCCACATCCTCCTTTTGTAGCATCGGCACTTCGGGCTCGAGTTGGGGTGCGGGGAAAGGGGGAGCTCACACCTATGACACGTAGGAAATGCAGCTCTGTAATTGATACTCCGTCTAACAGGGAACTAATGTAAATCTTTCAGCAAAGGGGAAATATGCTCTGAGTGTTTACTTTGAGTGATAAGGCCTCCCGATACATTTTGAACCTGCTCAGCTCCATAAGGAGCCCTGCCAGGAAAGCCTGTGAGCATTAGTGTAATGAGTGGTCAAAAAAAAAAATCTGGGCTGCCATTCTGACTGGCAAACCTGAAAGGCATAGCAGAGCAATGTGCTAAATGGAATCTGTAACTTTGAGACTAATATTTCCTAATGTTTATTTAAGAGCCCACAGTGATGGGAATTGCTGAGTATAGGTATCATGTTATTCCTATTAATGGCAATGAAGAATAACACAAAAGAAGTTAAGCAATTGTTGAGTTTTCTCCAGCAGAATCTAATCCAATTTCCATTTTAGCAAGAAGAAATTGGGTTTTGTAATGCTTAAGCAGATATATTGCTCTTTTAAAGAACTAAATCCAGGTTTCTTTATATTTTAAACTGCATCGAAATTATAAAATGGAAAGATTTAATTTTCAGTAATTTTCCTTAAAAGGTTCTATTAAATATTGCTGTTTGAGAAGTTTTGTTCAGTATGAAAAGCATGTAACTTTTGCTCAGTTATGGTTGAGAGGAGCACTGTTTAAATAAAATGCCTGAAACAAAATCTCTTGAGTCAATGGAAAGACTTGCACCAGCTCCCTGGGCATCTGATCAAACTTTCATTCAGAAAAACATTTTTTCTCCACCAACATCCTTAAGCCGTTAAAATTAAAACGCAATTTGAGCAATTACATAAATAAGAGTGACAAATGTTTCTTTTCCTAAGTGCAAGCAGGTGTAGGGCACAATCAAGGTTGTTCTCCAAGAGCTGGATCATCACGTGAGAGGTGCTGACAGAGCCCAAGGCAGAAGCAACAAAACATTAGGAACCTCAAACAAGATTAGCCCAGTTTACAACTCCTTGTACAAACAGAGCTGCAACAGCATCCATCTGAACACCCACTGTTACCACGGGCCACTGTCAACACAAACAGGCTTGTAATGGCATGACCACAACACCCAGAAACGTGGAACACAGAGATATGCAAATTATCTCAGTTCTTTATAACTTTTCTGAAAATAAACATTTAAAATCCTAAACCCTCAGCCACAACAGTTCAGCACCTCATGTAAAATACCTGCACTTAAAACAAATCAAAGTTAGAGACTCCTTTCCTTGATAGTGACACCTTCTCCATGACTGATCTCCAACTGTTGGATTTTTGCTCTCTCAGTCTCAAATGCTTAATCTTTATTCACTCTATCAATATCAAACCTGCAGAAGATTAATTACAAAGGCTTTCTTCAGTTGTTATAAGGTTTTCTTCAGTTACCCAGACAGTAAAATCCTCAGCTGATACAGACAGATGCTGATTTACAGCTAAACAGTAGATCAGAGTTTGGGTTTGATGGCAGTAAACCCTATTTTTTTGTGGTTTCTAGTGGTTTCTAATGGTTTCTGTTGGAAACAACTTCTGTATTTTCACTGCCAGGATGTGATTCTGTACAGACAGGTACAGTCTGTTAATGAATTCTTCAAATCCTGTTGTTTATATTCTTTCCTTTGATTTTCTCCTGCTTAGTGATGAAATAAAACTGAATACAAAACCCAAAAGTCACCTAAAAATTTGTCCTGAGTAACAAAAATCAAAACTAAATTTTAATTTGCTTCTTGTACCTTTATCTTAGTAAGGTTATTACTATATTTTAATAGTTCTTTTTAATTCCTTACGATTTTCCTTGAGATCCTTCTGCACACACACACCTCCCTATCAGAAATCACTACAAAGTCCTACTCTAAAATTGCCCAGTATTTGCCACTGGTTATACTGGCAAGGCTGTGTTTTCTCCTACCTTCATCTCACATCAGCCTGCACCAAAATGCTGCTGGAGTTACAGAAACCACTGCTGAGAGCAACACAGCTTGTGCTTCCTTCTCAAGTCATGGGGCACCTGATATCCTGATGGAAAGGCACAGTATGAAGAGCACTTCAGCACTGTAATTTTGCTGTGAGAAACCATTTAAATATTTCCTTGGGGTTTTTCAGAACAGCTCTGGTAGCAGCTGAAAGGTAAGACAATTGTGTGTGGCTCATTTCTTCCTGTGTCAGAAACATTTCTGGACGACCACTGTAGCAATTATTTTGCTGAGCTTAAGAAAAATTGCCATTTTCTTCCCATACATAACTAGGCAAAAATCAACAACACCCCAATGCAGCTTTGTGGGAAATAGATTGGTATAATGGCTTTATAAAGGACTGAAGGGTTTCATTACTGACCTGTGTTGAAGGAAATAATAGAGAGTTTTGGAAAAGCCTCTCCAGACTCCCATGTGATGTGCTCCACTTGCCTGATCGCCGATTAACAGCCACCCCCTCAGAGCTCTGCTCCAGCTGCTCTTGATTTAACTTCTCTTTATTGGGAGCTATGTAAATTTGAATCACAGGACCACAGAATGGTTTGGGTTGGAAAGGAACAGAAAACTCATCTGGTTTCAGACCCCTGCCATGGGCAGGCACACCTTCCACCAGCCCAGGTTGCTCCAAGCCCTGTCCAACCTGGCCTTGGACACTCCCAGGGATGGGGCAGCCACAGCTTCTCTGGGCAACCTGTGCCAGGGCCTTACCACTCTCACAGCCAAGAATTTCTTCCTAATATCTAATCTAAATCTCTCCTCTTCTAGTTTAAAATTGTTCCCCTTGTCCTATTACTACCTAAGCTCCCAGAAGACAGAATTTTGGCCAAGAATTATGATCCAATTCTTTACAATCTTTTACTGTCCTTGGAAGGAAACTGCGCCAACATGCAAACCTGGTACTAATTATTTCTCCCTCTCCACTGATTGAGCTGAGCAGGTTTCCACAACACAAGGAAAAGCCAGTTGCTCACACTTTGCCCTTTTTACCTTTTTACCACATGAATCTTTATCCACAATGATCTCGATGATCCTTGTGGGTCTCTTCCAACTCAGAATATTCTGTGATTCTGATTCTATTAGGTTGAGAAAGAATCATTAGAGCATATGCGAGCCAGTACAATTAGCAGATCCTTGCAACAGGGCTTCTGTCCTCTCTAAAGAAGGTGATCCAAAATCCCCCGACTGGGACAATGACCAGAGTGAGATTTCTGATGCCCAGAGTCATTCCCAGCTTATATCCATGGTCATTCCCCGCTCCTGTGGCACACGGGAACCTCACACCACTAGATGGCAATGCATAGTGGAAAAGGAATAACTTGGATTTTACACACCAGACACGGTGTGGGTGAAGCTGTAACAGCACCAGAGTCTCCCTCGTTCAGAGCTACAGGCGCTCCTCGAGAAGGAATTACAAATCCTGCTTCCCAACAGAGTAAAGGATTTATTGTAATTTGGGAACTGAATAAATTACTTAAGTGCAAGTACCCAGGGAGAAGGAGCAGTAAAACACTCACAGCAGAATCCGCTGGTGATTTGGCAGCTTTTGTCTTCGTGAAGCAGCTTGAAATAAATCATTGCTTGATTTCTGTGCAGTTCCGTTATTATTGGATGGCCCAGTATCATCTGAAAACCACAAGAACAGGACTTAGGTAGTGGAGCACATGTTTCACATTTATCAAAATCCCATTTTTTTTAAAATGTTTTTTTATCACTTCAGTTAGCACTATGAACAACTAATTAATTTATATCCAGTTTTGCGACAAGTGGTACAAAGGGAAGGCTAATAAAATGCTCACACTGGGTTATACAGTTAGCCTTTGGAAGTTTTCTGTTTTACAGTTAGAACTAGTACTCAGGTTTTACCTACTTTTTGTTTTTATTACTGGAGGAAATTTCCTTCGGGTTACAGCTACACATGCAAATGAATGAAAAATAACGTATTTTAAAGTACACTCACATTTCCAAAACCATTCAGGGGAATAAAGCAGCAAGTCCCATTCACATTTCCCTCCAGGGGATTTTTTTTTAGAATCAGCTGTATTTGAAATATCTTTTATTCTCTATAATTTTTTCTTCCCAGGTAGTACCAGGAATCTCTTCCTGGGGGAGGTCTTTAGCAGTGTAAAAATACTGCTTCAATAGTAAAATACTGTGTCTTACTTAAGACTTCTGAACAGCCTGGAAGCAACAACATTTGAAAGTCTTTCTAAACACAGTTTTGGAACTGCAGCAGTACTTTAGGATGAAATTAAGACTTGGATCTGAGGTACATCAAGCTCAGCACAAAGAGTTACCCAGTCCAATGGCTTTTGAATACCCAGAAACAATTATCAGCTGCTCCACTTAAATAATTAGCTCTTGTTTCAGCCCTCTGAAATGAAAGTATGATATAGTGAATACACTGATTTTCTCTAAAAGAGTGCAAAATTGAGGCCCCAGGTGGAAATGCTGAGAGTATTTGGACCTAAATACTGCACCTAAAGTTGTAGACTGAGGTGTGTAGCAGGATCTTTCAGAAATGCCTAAATATTTTCATCATGTAAATGAATTTCCTGAAATTTGCTCAAACATTGTCATTCCTAGGACACTGGGTACTAATCTGCATCTTTAGAAAGTTTGGATTTATCCCTTCATACCTCCAAAACCTGGGCTTTCCTGATGCTTTCCAACCACAGCAGCATCTTCATTCCAATGCCATCTTCACAGTCAGAGATCCTGTTCCTGGACTAATTTGCTCCCAGCATTTGCTCACGACAACAGCTTCCCTTCAAAACATTCAGTAAGTTGCAGAATATTTCTAGATCTCAAAAAAATATTGGCAGCAACAATCCATATTCTTGGAGCATCAATCCTTGTCAGATAAACTTTCCAGTCTGTAGTAGAACCCCCTGCTGCAGAATTTGGCCACATCTGTGTATTTTTATAAAGAGCAAATGGCCATGAGTAGGCTGCAGTGAGTGGGCAGTATAAACTTCTCAGGACTTAAAATCTAGTACAATTTTTGGAGGAAAAGGACTCCCAGAGCCAGATGCCCAACTTACCCATACTCTTTTAAAAGATATGCAAATATTTCTTTTTGCTTTTTCTTTTTCTTTTTTTTTTTTTTTTTGGGTTATTTGCTGTTGGTTTTTTTTGAGGGGGGTGTTAATGGTAATAAGATGCTACTTTGTGTAACCACTTTGGGATCTATTTCTTGGGAATGAACACTTTTCTTCACAATTAGCACAAAGAAGTGATTTTTGTACCAGGTAGTCCCAGCTCTAGTTACTAAGAATTTTGTGCTTTTAAAAATTAATTGGTAGATATTCCAAGTGCTGACTAGGGATTTGCACAACATTCATCTCAAGATTAATGGGAAGCACATGGTGAAAACTCCACAAATCACCTGGAAAATGTATCCTATGAAGCAAGTGAATACCTGCTAAGGGACAGAGCCCTCCTTGCCTTCACGTGGGGAAATCCACTGGTATTAAGGGCACAGTTAATCCTGAGGAAGGATAATAAAAGCCACTTCGTCTTCCATCAAGTGTGAGAACTTTGAGAACTTTCACAGCCATTTTTCATTCTCTGAATTTGTTCCCAACATATTATTAGAAGTCTGCAGAAACATTCAGTGCTGGATAAGCCTTCCCAGTGTATTCAAAGTCATACTGGATGCACTATGAGAGGCGGTTTGGCCTTTTAAGAAAACCATCAGTTCAAAGTATTTTCAGCATAATCCAGGACACTAAATCACTAGTTAAATAGAAACATTTACTGACAGCTTGAGTACAAATGTTTTATTGTGAAGAGCAGTGAATAGAATGACCAGAGCTGTAGCCTCTCGGTCTGGCTAAACAAGGTGGTGGCACTGGTGGGGATATGTGATTAAAATGTCATTGCCAGGGCCAAGCTGGCAGCTAAAAAGAAAACAGGGAGAGTCCCCACCAGGCCTGGTAAAGCTTTGGAAGGGCTTTAATAACCTCTGTCCATATGGGTCTAGCTGGAATAGACTTATTTACTCGTAAAAGAGCCAAAAGATCCATCAAAGTCAGTAATGCTGTTCTAAGGTTCGATCCACGTATGGGCCATTCACTGAAGAATTGGACTCAAGGGGCCTTGTGGGTCCTTCCAGCCCAGAGTGTTCTAGGAAATCTGAAATATATTATTACATATACTTATATATTCATATAATATATAAATTTTTAGGTTCAGATTTACTTATTTATATAGTTATATAATAATGATAGAATAAACTCCCTCCCTCAGAGCTGATCCAAATCTTAGTTACTGTCCTGTTAATCAAATTGCAAATATTTTCATTAGTCAATGTTTTCGTATTAAAAAAAAAAAATAGAAAACTAAGTCTGTGTTCAATGTCTTTATTTTTTTCTCTGCCCTGCTCTTTTCATGCTTCAAGCTTCTGCTTGCTCATTGCTACCCTTCTACAATAATCTCATAAATGTTGGGCCTCATTTCAGAACTTCTTACCAAGTATCAAAGTTGTCCAGGAAAAAAAAAATTACCCAGGTTGTTTTTGCTAACAATCTGTTTTTATTATTTCAGCTCTTTAGTTTTTCTTTAGCTTTCAAAATGGTAAGAGTGATACTATACACATACTTAAAAGGAAGAGGACACGGCCACTAGTGCATGTAAAATCCCACTGGTGTTCTCCTTCCTGCATCAACTTTTAATATTATTGGGACCAGTGTGAAGTAGTGAATGTTGTACTAGTCAATAAAAAATGACAGAGTTGAGGAAAGAGGAAAGTAAATCAGCTCAGGTGGAAAAAATGGATAAAATTCTCTATGCACAGACCATTCTGTAGTTATTTACTGAACATTCAGAGTTGCTACTACTACATATTATTATTATTATATATTACTATTATATCTTGGTTTGGAATGGTCCTATATACAGCACATCACCACAGGGTGCTTGAACTGCCACTTCAGTATTGTTAAGCTGCATTTCATTTTACTGCCGTTAACAATGAGCAGACACGCCCTGCTATAAAACACTTCCATTATCCAATTTTCCAGCAAACAGAGTTGAGAAAAAGTGCAAGAGGGTAAGGGTTTTTTTACTCAATTCACAAGATTATCCATTGTGTGCCGTGTGATGAGGGAGTTGCCATGAACAGTTCACCTTTTTGTTGAAAAAAACCTAGATTAGCAAGCATGAAAGTATGCACTGAGCTGTCAGCTCGGACAGTGAGGCTGCCTCGGGGCAGCCTTGCCTCCCATGCTTCCCTCCAGGCCAGAATTCCTCTTTAATCCACAGAGTTGGAGCATGAAGCAAAGCCCATTTCTTCCTTAATTGATTCTACGATATATTGCTAAAAAAACCCCCCACAAAACAGCACCTTTAATGGTCCTTTAAATCTGGGGTTAAATTAAGTTTGAGTAAATGCAATTTAGGCAAACGTGCCAAGCTGCAGGTTAAACTTCCAGGTTTTAATGAATGGGAGATTGCAAACCAAATCACCCCAGTGAGAATGGGCAAAGCTGGAAAGAAACCAGGGAAAACCCACCAGAAATGCTGTTTTCTCTCCCAGCTGAAGACTTGCTTTTTTAGCTTTTATCAGCTCCAAATGTGACCAGTGTAATTTATTCGGCTGAATAAAAGGGCATGGGTACCTAAAAGGGAAATGTGCTCCAGGATGAAATGTCTCAGAGATTTCAATACTCTTTACAAGTGATATAAGTGCTAAAGTGCCAAAACTCACGTCTCAGTTTCCAGGTGGTGTGATGGCAACTGACTCTGCTTAGTGCAAGAGATGTACAACTTTAAAGTAGGAGATAAAATTCAGAGACAGCCCTTTAGGACACCACTGAAACAACATGCCTCAGCACTTTTTATTAGATTACTTTAATCAGAAGGGTGTTTCTATGCTTTTGACTCAGTTTGGATAGGTCTGATATCTGCCTACATATATTCCCCAAGAGATGGTCTTAGTCCAGTGGAAGGTGTCCCTGCCCATGGCAGTGGGTTGGAAATGGATGATCCTTAAGATTCCTTCCAACCCAAACCATCCTGTGATCCTGTGATCCTATGAAGTTTCAGAAGTATTTAGGTCAGATCCATTAACAGAAGATCCATTCTGAACCATGAGTACACTTGCGCTTCAGTTTGTAAGCACAGACATGCAAGCACTGTTTCAGAATTGAAAGATAAACCTTTCTTGAAGTGCATAGGAGGGAAAACAAGTCCTGTGAAAAAAGACAAACTGAATATAAAGGACTGGATTCTACAGCTTTTGATTGCAAAGATGGTGCCTGGTGTAAGGCTCATGTACAAAGCCAAAAGCTGGCCAGCAGCTGCCAGTGTATCTCTACTAACTCCAGATTACAACCCCGTTTGTTACTTAAAATAATTTAAGAAAAACACAGGTGTGGTAAATGTGCAGAAAACCAAACATCTCCAGCAATCGCTGCTGGATCCCTGTTGCTGTCTGGGACAAGTTGCTCCTCCTGCCCATTCTCCTGCCACCCCCCATGGATTCCCTCCCACCTCCCCTGCTTTAGCTACGTCACCACGTTCTCCATCCGCTGCAGGTGCCAGGGGGAACTTTGACTTAGTCTTCTTTCAGCACTTCTCTTTGGACCCTTTTTCCAACCTGGAAACTTGCACATGCTTTAGTCTAGACATGAATAGCTGTCTGTTTTTGCTCCTCAGACAGCATCTTTTCACAGTAACTTCTCTCATTATAGCTGAAAGTGGAAGCTCGATATTTACCAGTGGGGAAATGGAGGAAAAACACCACCACTTTGGCAGTCCCAAGCCTCTGCTTCCCTGACTATCCATCTCTTCCCCAGATCGTGGTGGCGCCACTGAGGATGCCACTGTAGGGAAGAGGATGCCTTGCTGCTGCAGCACAGCCCCAGTGATGCCTGCAGCAATCCCTGACTGCCAGCAGGACAGAGGAGGCTGGAGTGTTCTCTGAGGGACAGCCTTGTCCTGCTGCATTAGCACAGTGAAATCAGGAGTTTGAGGCAAACTTGGTGCTTTGGTGCCACCTTCTCACCCTACCCACACACCCACCTTGGTCCTGAGGCTGCTGCAAGACAAGGTCATCTTATTCCTCCCCTTCTCCTCCGTGTCTCAGCTCGCCACTGACACAGAGCAGCTGCCAACGCAGGTCTTAGTGTACTGAAAGAAGTTAAAAACTATTACTAATGATGCTCCATTTTTTTTTTTTTTTCCTCTGGCTGATTTCTAGGATGTCAGGGTAAGTACATTCCATCCCAAATGTAGCGTCTCCGAAGGGTTGCTGAATTCCTCCTTCAAGCCTGGCTCTGTTCATCACTCAGTACCCAGCCTGTGCCTCCAGCCCAGGCCACGGTACTGCTCACGCTTCATGAGCGCTAACACAGATTTTGTTTGAAAAGCCACACGTTAGCAAACCACAGTTATTTGCAAGCCTGGCCCAGGGCTAGTGTCAGACATCAACACATAGGCAGCACAGATATTTTATTTAATTAAGTCATGCCATCTGGGCCAACAATGAAGGCACTCATACACTTCGCCCTCGCTTTCAGACTGTGCAGAGCTCTGATCCCCCCAAAATTGTTCTAAAAGCCGAATCTCCAGGGAATTGAAAGAACACTTTCAGCTGTTACTTGCATTAGACTGAATTTTCTGCTGCAACGTGCTCGGGATTTTTCCTATCCTAATAAAGCCAATCAGATTTATGTGCCTGAGCTTCGTCCGAACGCTGTGTCCACCCTGCAGGAAATTACTAATGAGCAACTAAAAGGCCTCTGCTAAATATAGTACGTGTGTGCACCACCACAGAGCCACCAACCTTACTCTGCCAAAGGTTATTTGCTATAAAAAAACAAAGGTAACACCAAACAGCCAAGCATTAGACATGGGGAGTTGCTGCTCGTGCCCCGTAGGTTTTCCAGACCTGCAGCGTTACTACCCCCTGTCTACAGACTCTCCTACAAAAATGATCCTTTCTTCCAAAGCAGGGGTTTCCTAATGCACCCACAATGAAGAGAAACCAACTCAAAACATTTTGGGACAAATATGAGCTCAGGTCTCCAGAAAGGAGAAATGCCTAAAGGACATTAAGTTTCCTGACTTAGTTTTGGGGCTCAAAGAAATTGTAGAATCATAGAATCACAGAATGGCCTTGGTTGGAAGGGACTTTAAAACTCAGTTCATTCCAACCTCTAGGCCATGGGCAGGGACACCTCCCTGTAGACCAGGTTGCTCCAAGCCCTGTCCTACAAGGTCTTGAACACTTCCAGGGATGGGGAGGCCACAATCTCTCTCAACCTGTGCCAGGGCCTCACCACTCTTATAGTCAAGAATTGATTCCTAATATCCAATCTAAACCTTCCCTCCTTCAGCATGAGGCCATTAGCTCTTGTGCCACCACTACCTGCCCTCCTGAAAAGTCTCTCTCCAGCCTTCTGCTGAGCTCAACCCAGGAAAGGATCCAAATTCAGGAAATAAAATTCTGTATGCTCCAGCACCATTTGTGCCATGGTCTGAACCCAAACACAGGCACACACAAACCTCTCTCCTGTTAAATAGTGACGGGCAGACTGAGCTCTGGAACCCCAAAAACTTCTCGCCACCTGCCAGCTTTGAGAACGCTCACAGCATCAAATGCACAATGCCCAGGCAGAAACTGAGCACCTGCAGACTGTTCATGTGACTCTTAATTGCCCTTTCTCCAGACTGTGGCATTTCCACCCTGTTTATGGGGAATTTACTGGTCGTTTTTGGGGACAGGGGGTGTGGGTAACACCAGAGCACCACACTCACCCCGAGTTACAGCACGTGATTACAGCGTGACTCATAAATGCTTCAAATTAATTAAACTGTTTCAATAACCTGACTGAAGTATTTTAGCCAACTTTAATAACTTTAGCTGGGATGCAGAGTGGAGTCAGATGGAATTAAGTCATTATGCACCTCCCTCCTTTACTTGATATAGGGAAGATTTTATCATGCAAATCAGGTTAAATAGCAACTGAAGTGTTTTGCTGAAGTGAGGCCTAAGCACATGGAAATGTAATTTCTGCTCACTGTATTAAACAGCATAAGGTATTACTTAGCATATCTGTAATACTCAGCTTTTCAAAGTTCTAGAAAGACGCGTTCACCAAGTTTTTGTGAGGTAAGAAAGCAGAGAACACAAGCTATGATCAAAGCTTCATTATGTCACTCTCTAATTGCTGGATCTCTGGGAAGCCACCCAAGTCTTTGCACTTCCCAGTTACAATTTACATCTGACTCCATTAAACAATTGATTCTAACACACACACACACACGTATTTCAGCACCACAAAGCCCCGTCTCCATGTTATTAAAAACAAAAACCAACCCCTCTATCCTGGGAAATGGCATCACAGAACATTTTCAAGGGAACAAGTATTTTTACATCCCTATTTTCCAAGTTTCTGTATTTAGCAATGCTGGGCAGAAAGTCAAACATTTCCTTTTTGCTGGAGCAGATGCGAACTGCTGAAACTTCTCACGCTCTTGCTACCACCTTACATTAAGGGGAGCAAGAGTAAAGTGCTCTAAGTACTGCAGAAACATCCACGCCAGAGACATGAAGAGCAGATGGGCTCTCCAGTCAAGCACTACTTAGTACCATCAGCAATAAGCACTCAGGGCTCAAGGACACCTGCAAATTAATTTCTTTAGCATCAGGCGTATCTGAGCTACCACGAGCTGCCTATTATTCTATTATTATGGCTCGTACTATTTAGGAACAGTTTTAATGGATCCCAAAAGAAGTGTAACAGCAGAGGTCACTATGAAGTATTCCACTGATGTACTTGATGCTCTTTCTCTGTGCTTCCAAAAATACAGCCACACTGTTTTAACATAGCTGGTTTATGTAGTAATGAACATAGGAATATCAAGCAGTAATGAAGATGTTGTACAGAACAGCAAAACATGCTGGGGAAATTAAAGTATTGGAATGTGCTTCAGTGTGTCAGCTGATAAATCAAACAGAAAGGCCAGCATTGTTATTAGCAATTGGTTAAAAAAAGGAATAGAATCACTCAAGGCCAAGCATTCAGAAAGTGTTCAAAATAAGGCAGTTCAAGAATGGCATCTAAATATTTTAGAAAATATTTATGAGGATATGAATATTCTTATAAAGGATAAAAGTAATTTGAGTTTATTAAGGATGGAAAAATCAACTTCTGACCTATCTACTCAAACTTAAAGTATTATCCAGTGAGTTCTATGTATAAGTTAAGTTCAGTTTTTCAAAACATAGAATTTGGACTGCTAAGTAAGCACAGGCTTGAGGGAAAAAACTGAAGTTGGGAATATTAGGAAATAACATATTTGGGTAAATAGGAACCCTCCATATTTACACATGGCCTGACTGGGAATGAAACCAAAGCA
Source organism: Lophotriccus pileatus (assembly GCA_035583135.1). NCBI lineage: Eukaryota > Metazoa > Chordata > Aves > Passeriformes > Tyrannidae > Lophotriccus > Lophotriccus pileatus. Next base: position 20,005,050 of record JAWWES010000024.1, on the reverse strand, counting down.
GTCCCTCTCTTGCATTTGTCACAAAGAACTCATATATGTGATATATAAAGCCAATATTGCATTTATTGTGTGTGCAAGGCAATTCACAGCTGTGGCTCCCAAGTCAGAGGAACTTTTAGAAGACTGAGCACAAAGAACAAGTTTCATGGTAGTGAGACAGAAGGGCTCCCATTTTTCCAATTTTAAAAATAATTCTGAAGACCTTAAACGTCCCCTGAAGATGCTGGAGGTCCCTGGCTGCCTGTCCCAAGGAGCTCACCGAGGCAGAAGCCCTGCTTGCCATGGTGTCAGCACTCAGGATCTGGTCAGCTGGAAGATCCTCTATAATTGACACAGAAGATAAAGCAGACGAGGAGCAACAGCCAGAAACCAGAGGGGAATTTTTGGCAACATTGCTGGAAAAGATTTTGAGAAAGGACAACTGGACAGTGAACAGACAGACGGCGAAAGGGCTGTTGTGGCAGCAACGGGCGGCTGAGGCACGGAAGCGTCCTTAGAGACATGGGAAAACATCGGTAAAGAAATCTTCCTAAGGGGGAATGTGGGGTATTGAACATCTCTTGCAGGGTTTATACAGCTGTGCTTTACAAAGTGCAGCTATGGTACATGGGCCATTTAATTTTTGAAGTGAAGGGTGCATGGACTGTTGGGATTTTGTTCAATCTATGAACAATTTGAAGAGGTGGAGGAATTATTGACGTGAGAACGGCAATCTCTAAGTTCACATTCTGAGGAGTTGTGCTGGCCATCCAAAGCAGGGGATGTGTAAGCAGGCAGGAACTGAAGACACAGATCAGAGAATGCTGAGCTGGAAACCAGCCTGGACACAGGTACAGCCTGTTTGAATTGAGCACCTTGAATTCAGTGGGACTTTAAAAGGTGTCTTAGATGCTTTACTGATTGGGATTAATACGTTGTACAATGTCAAAGCTTCACAATGACAAAGGCTCACTCTTTCTGTCTCAGACTTGTTTTTGGTACCTGGGACTGCTTTCTTTGGACTGTGACATGACATTTACACATGAACTTGCCCTCATTCTTAGGTTTTATCCGTTTCAGTAGGAGGACAGATATAGGGTATAAATTCACATGTCAGTTTGGAACATCAAATCCTGTCCACAAGCAACAAGATTTCAACCAAACATGAAAAAGAATAATTTTCTCACTGCTTACACGCCCTTGGTAAGGATGTTTCAGTTCCATGGCCCTTGTATAGCAGCTCGTGCCAAAATCTGTAGTTCCTACATTTACCAAGGGCAATCTCTAGGCTTTACTTTTGGAAACAGGAGAGCAGTGAAAAGAAAGGGAAATCTGCGAAGAAAAAGTGACTCCGTTCTACACCTTTAGACAAAAAGTTATCCACAAAAGTTTGTCAGTGCAAATCAGGCTGAAAGCTCAGCACCAGTTCTTTACTCTCCAGATCCAGTATTATAGGATGTCGCTTCATCCCATTTCAAGACTCTGATAACTGATAGAACTATTGAAGATCAACCCTTTTTTTTTTTTCCTTTTTGGCCTGTAAATTCTCCAATGCTTAACAATTGCTAAGATGAGGAGCTAAAAAAACTCTTATGAAGGGTCTGTTGTAAACCTAAATTTGGGGTTCATATTTTTGTGGATTGCGAAGTGGCATCAGCTGTTGGTTGAATTTTTAGTCTAACTGCTCTTAAATTTCAGACAGTTATTTCCAGTCCCTGAGCACCAGTGTTTGTATACAACCATATATTCACGTCTCTCTGTGCATTTATATGCTGTATCACAGTATCTATAAGCACACAGAAGTCTGTGTGCAGGCACATAGATATTTTAGATACCTGTGAGCACTGAACCTCCTCACTCCCTTGACAACACAACAAACCCTCACTGACGTGAACTGATCAATATTTCTGCCCAAAACTTTTAGGTCAGGGCTTCCAAACAGGTGTCAGGATGGTAGAAAGGCCCTGCACTGTTTTCTGACCCCAAATCAGAATACAGGGTTAAAAAAATGCCAAAGGTCAAGAATCAGCATTTAATGCTATTTATTTCCAGCAAAATTACGTCCGCCTGCCTCTAAAATGGGCTTTTCCTAAATTTTCCTCCTGCTGTTTCACCTGATTGGATTAATCTGTTTTCCACTCAATGGAATGAACTAGCTGTGTGACAAAGTGGTGAAGAAATCCCAAACAGAATATAAAATTAAATATAAATTATTTGAAAGTACGTTACAGCAAAGGATAAAAATACATCATTCTATCAACGAAAAGAGTTGACTGTCAAAAATCCAGCACACAAAGTATATATGAAATACACAATCTGGTTTTTTTCGTGCTTGAAAAATTACATTAATCCTTTTAGTGGATTTTTTTAACGTGTGGAGTACATTAGTCTGGATTAACGGATGGTGTTTATCATACTTTGTATTGTGGTTTCAGGAAATAGTCTGGCAATGCTGGGTTTCTACAAATGGATTTAAAATTAATCAACATCTATTTATGAGAAAGTTTAAACCATTATTAATACACTGTAAATACAGATCTCCTTAGAGCTGACCCCAAGTGTCTACCATCTGCTCAACTGTTGTAATCACATTTTTAAAGAGCATGGTCATACATAATGAGTCTTCTCAGGAAAGAGCATCCCTAAGTACATCAGCAACATTTTAAATTCCACTTGTGCAATGCAATAATTTCCTATTGCCCTTTGTTAAGGAAAAAAGCAAATGGCAGTGACTAAAAGCCAGTCAAGCAGCCCTTGATTTGTTTTCAGGGTTGCATGGGTGATGTTTTTTGTTTATTTTTAGAAAAAAACAACCAAAAAATGTTGCTCTTATAACTTTTTTTTTTTAAATTAAATGTAAGTATTCTCACTGGTTTAGTTAAAGCAGCCCTGATGTTAATACAGGCACAGATAATAACTCCAAACACAAACGTTGTGGTAACTTTGGATATATTATATGCCTGAATTAAAGCATGGTTTTAGCAAAGGCAGCTGAACCAAACAATTTAATTTGGAGTAGTCCACAAAATCCTTTCTAATCCTCACGACATCGTTCCAAGTTAATAAACAAGATACGAGGCATTGGTTTACAACTCATCTGTTGGACACAGGGACAACACATCCCATGATCCCAGCATTTACACACCCGGGACATCCACGCTCTCCTGGTAAGACACTTAATGGCTTTTTATGGGATCAGTGGGACAACAGAGGGGAAGCAAGAACAAGCCCCACATCAACCTCCTGTTTCCATGGCCCCTGTAAACACAGCTCCAAGTCAAAGAGGAGCTGCTTTACATGAAAACACCTTCAAGCCATTCCCATCCTGCATCTGCTTCCCAGCACTAAATCCCTCTTGGAGCTATTGAAACAAAGAAACTCCACTTGTCCGTGGACAAAGGAAAGACACATCATTCAAAGTTATCTAAAACTTGGTACATACTTTTCCCCTTCCATGCATTTTTTCAGCTAACTCATCAAGGCCAGGACTACACTGAGATCATTTAATAATTTTAATCGTACTTGTTCCTGTGAAACCAGCAGCAAATGCAACCAGGACAAATGCTGTTGTAAAGGGTCCATCTTTTATTCCTTGCTGGAACTGCATAATTCAACAACTGCAAGGAACTTTGGAGGAGACTGTTAAAATATCTGTAGCACTGGCATTTTGGAAGAACATTAAAAACCAAACCAAATCAAACAAACAAAACAACCCAAGACACAAAAACAGGGAAACCTTTCTCCCACCTCTGTCTCAGAAACCTTCTATGTTTGTGTATCTGCTTTTTGCCCCCTGAGCTTGGAAACGATATTTCATTATTTTAAACCTGGAATTAGGTCCAACACAGAACCATGGAACTCTTTCTGGCTCAAGTTAGGAGTTCTGGGCTCTGGCAGCCCCTCCCAGTCTGTTGGCTCTGGATAAATGAAATCACTACCACTAAATCAATAGAGAAATTATTCTGGGTTTAATGTGTTAAACCTTCTTTGGCAATGTTGGGTGCGTGGTTGAATTCAGTAGTCTCAGAGGTCTTTTCCAACCTAAAAGAATCGACGACCCTTCAAATGCTGCTAGAACTGACCATGTTTATAATTGTGCCTACTAAAACAAACAAACAAAAAACCCCAAGAGTTTCAGTAACTCCAAATTCTAATAAGATGCAGAGTTTTTCATCTGTAAGTCACAAGATCAAGCCCACCAGCAGCCAGTGCTACCAGAAAATCATTCTCATGGGATGCTTTTGTAACAGTCCAACATGAAATAATTTTAGCGTCATTGCAGACCTGCAGGGTCTGCCAAGCTTGCTTCAAAATAACTCAACAACCCCACGTTGATGGATAAGGTTCGATTTCACACAAACAAAAGGACTCCTCCAGTCCCCCACAATATCCACAATTTCCAGAGAACATGGAGAAGAAATTTCACAGCTTGTGAAGCTGTTGTCGTGTGGACAAGTCACTTCAGCAAAGGCCCCTCTGACTGTGCAACTCACCAATGAGCCCTAAAAATGACGGCTTTGAAGTCAATTGGGCACCTTGAACACCTTGAACAAGGGGAGGACACTGAGAAATGCACATTCATTGCAGTCACTCAGGTCTGTCACCACTTTGTCCTGCAGAGAAGTGGCTGGACATCTAAAATCCATGCTCTCTGCAGTGACAGGGCTTGTGTTACTGTTCTGTAGCTTAGCAGTATTCCCTGGAATTCAGCAGGGAAAACAGATGGGAATGGACATAACTTGAGCAAAGCCCTCTGAAATGCTACCAGCAGGCTGTGATTATGCCATTACTGCAGCTGATGACTCCAGTAATGGCTGGAGCAGCCTTCACTTCCCAGGTTACTTCCAGAACAGTAATCAAGGACTCATTTTCAGCCATGAAGGAAATCCAAATGAATTACTCTTTCACAATGGGCGCAAATTTACGTCTGTGGAATCTGCTGCATTTCCAAATGGGGGAATTATTAGTTACAGACATTCTCCTGTCTATCAGCATCAAGCCAGTGGATGAAGAAAATGTTTTACCGAGACCTTGAAAGCTCCTTTGCACGTTGCTGCCCCACAAAGAGAGCCGTGGAGTGATTTGCTTGGCCGTCCTTTGCAAACTCGCCCAGATGTCTCCCAGAACTGCTGCGAGGAAACACTTTGCAGGCAAAGTTCTGGTTACCAAGAAAACCACTGGGCTGGTGCAGTAAAACTCACAGGGAGAAAATCTGCAAGGCAATTTTAATTAAAAAAAGCATCAAGACCAACGCAGGTTGATGCAGGGAGTGCGTAAAGCTGTTGTGTGATTTTACTTTGTGCCCTATAATTCTGCATTTATTAAAATAAAAATACTTCAGTGCAACAGAAACCGCCTTTCTGCACAGTTATTTCTGAGGAAGAAAAATACCCAGCTTTTTTTTCCACTTGTCCCCCCCAAAGGTTTGCAATTCTCAGCCGACTTTGGCAACGTCAGGTATTTGTTCACTGAGTGGTTTTGGGAGTGGAATGACACTGTTCACGGTTTCTGTGCCACCTGAATCCCCACAGCCACGTGCTACCTGACCAAGCTGTGAAAGCAGATCTCAGGTGCTTTCCTCTGCACTGAAATGCTTTGAGAACCTCTGGTTGCAAAGCTGATAATTCGCACAAGAAGAGCCAGAAGTGCTCTGCAGAGGGTGAAAAATGCTCTGACAATGGAAGGGCTCTGACATCAACTACCAACGTCGGGGAAAATTCCCATTCAGTGGACACATTCAGTTCAAATTTGTAGCTACTGTATTCATGTATTCTATTAATAAAAATAAGTAATTACACTAATACATTGGTAATTATTGCCAATAAAAAAAGGCAGACAAATATGCTTTTACAGACAGGATTCACAAGTATTCTTAATTTAGTGCAGATAATAAATTACTCTAAACTGTCCAATTTCTTTTCATGCTTCTGGAAGGAACTCAGTACAATGCTTATTTTTAATAAAATTTAGAATATAGGACTGTTACTCAAGGATTAGGATTCACATCTATTGAAATTTGAAGAGACACCTGCCCTCCTGAGCTCTTTCTAGGAAAAGATCACCAGCCTTTGCCCCAAAATAATTGGTTTTATTAGATTAGTTGCCAAACCCACAGTTACACTTCCCATATGCAAGTTGAAACCACGCTGATCATATTCCCTGATCCTATTAATTTCATAATGAAATATTTTAAAAATATCTCTACCTAATATAGTTTTTATTATATTTTATTATACTATTTTTATTGTGGTGTTTATTATAACTTTTATTATAATATGATGTATAATATTTTATAATTATCTGGCAGCAGTTATCAGGTTATATTTAGCCAAGTTTGTGGGAAATATTTAGCCAAGTTTGCAGTATTCACCAAAAAATTAATGCTACAAAAATCACAACTGCCTAAGGGTTGTTTTATTTGGGAACAATGTAGAGACACCTCACAGTTTTCTTTTTAAATAAGAAACTTAAAAAATTAAACAAACCCATCTTTCTCTTTACTTGCTGTTGTTCAAAATCCAGTTAGTCCTGCAAAATGTTCTGGAAAACTTCAGTCTGGATACACCACCCTGACAACATTTCTCTTTTGCCAATTGCCCTCAGGAGTTTCTCTGATTCTTCATTTTCAGGAACCTGGGTAGAGAAACCATTTTTCAATGGAAATTTCTGGGCTCTCTGGCACTTAGCAGGGATTGGATACTGCAGGCAGACCTCAATGGATCTTTTTTTGAGCTAATAGCAAATCTTCAAAATCCACAGCTTCAAGGAGAAAAAAAATATTTCCAGCCACATATTTTTGCTTTCTTTGTGTGGCTGTGCTCAGACAATTTTCACCACAAACCTTTGGTTTGCAGTTGGATACCACAGAGCCAGGAATCCAAACGGCACCAGCCTAACGGATTCCTCAGCGATGCCACAGGACTCTTTTAGCATCAATGCCACAGGGAATTGCTCAGCACTCCCCAAAATGTCAGAGAGGGACAACAAGCTGGCCCAGCAGGAGATGCTAAACCTCCCCTGGCACAACTTCAGGCCATTCCCTCGGGCTCTGATCACTGACGGGACCTCAGGGAACGGCCTGAAGTTGTGTCAGGAAGGTTTAGGGTTGGATCTTAGAAAAAGGTTCTTCCCCCAGAGGGTGGTTGGCACTGAACAGGCTCCCCAGGGCAGTGGGCACAGCCCCAAGGCTGCCAGAGCTCAGATCATCACAGTCCAACCCATGGCCTTGCAGAGGAGCACACCAAGAGTCAAGCCATGCGCCTGAGAGCATCACCAAACACTGAGCTCTGGGGTCCCGTCAGTGATCCATAATTCTCCTGCTGAACACAAACTCTTGCAATAGTAAGCATTTCAGAAATTCTAACTCTAGAATATCACTGTAGTTACATTATCTCAGGCAGCTCTGCTGTCTGATAACAGCTGAAATCAGCTGCTTAGGTAAGACTGTGTGATCAAAGTAATTAAATTTGAAATACAGGTGCCAGCTTTTCAACTGGCAGACAAACTTCTGGGATCATGACAGTATAAACTTAGGTCCTTGAAAAAGCTCTCCCTTACTCGACTTTATTTACTCAGGATTGCATTTAACAGTCATGGAAGACTGAAAATCAACGATGCAGAAAGCACTTGGCAATTTATTTTGCAAAAAATCTTCTAAACAGTTTTTGGGAGCCACAGTTGGATATCCAGCAGAAATTAAATGAAATTTGTACTTTATAATTAGGAAGGACCAGCTTATAGAAAATAGGTGATGGTACCTTTAAAAATTTCTCTGACTGTCACATGCTGATTCATACTTATTTTTATGAAATGCTTTTAAGCATAATATTCAATATTTCACTACGAAATGCACTGTTTCATTCCCAAATTAAGTCATTTATTTATCTACGATTTCTGCATTTATGGGCATGATTTATCATGCACTGCACAGATGAAAGAATTCCACACCCCTTTCCTGTACCAGGTGGACTCAGTTCCAGTAATCGCTATTTCAGGCTGGTTACTTTTTTACCTTCATTTTGCGGCAGGATAAATGAAAACACAGAGTACGGTGGAAAATGGAACTGGGCCTGATGAATCAAACATGAATTTACTGAACACGGTGCAGGAGCTGTGAACACACAAGAAGAAGCTTCATTAGTGCATATCAAGAGCAAGAATTTACTATTACTTGAGAAGAAGTTTAAAATGGGAAATCAGGCCATTTGAGAAGCAAATGATTAGCAAGATTCCGCTTCCTCTCTGATGGTTTTGGAAAGGTTTTCTGGCCAAAACGCTCAGGTTTTTCAGGATGTCTTTGAGAAGGCATTTTAAAAATGTAAAAACAAATAATCCAAAGGTGAAATTCCGACCGTGGTGTCTCACTTTAGCTTTTTCATTAATTTTAATGAGCTCAGGGTTTAATTTTTATTTCATTTCATTTTAAATTTGATTTTGCCATATCTTCCATGCAGGGTCTTTATCACTCCAAATTGCTAAAAGATATAACAAGCAAAGAGCAAAGCAGTAATTTTCCATTAAAAGGGTTTCAAGAAACTGCTCTAAGTATGTATTAAAAATAGGAACAATTGAAAAAAATATTATAGTATTAAAAACAATTGCAAGAATAATACAATAATATATTAAATATTATGTTGCAATTAATATATTTTATGCATTTATGCAGAAAATATATTTCTTTAATAATCCCAAACCCCAACTTAAATATTGGGTAACAGGACAAGATTAAAAAAAGCTTTCTTCCTTGTCACACACTTGTTACATCTGAAATATCAGACTGAAATTCAAGTGAAATTACCAGAAAGTAATTCCTTCTCTTGGAATTTAGAAAGATATTGACATTATTATAAGACAAACAAAAGGACCGTACCGAATTCTTTTGAAATATTTAATTTTTGAAAATTCTGCTCTCAGACACAGAGCTTGGAGGGATCAAGGGGCATTTCTGTGCCCTGAAGAACTAATGAAGGTAAATTCTCCTGCACTTTCTGCAGGACATTTGCAGCGTGCATGAGCAAAAAGACAAAATTCCTAAGGCTTTCTTCACCCTTCACAGCTCCTCATTATTTCCCCCCAAAGGTGGTTCAAAACTGGAAAAATATGTCAGGCAATTAAGAGTTTCCTGGGTGATTTTTTGGGTGACCAACCCAACTGTCGTGGGCAGTGCCCATCCAACCAGGTGCTTTCCACTCCTTTATGAGCTGGTTGGCAGCTCTCACCTGCCTCCTTCCCTCTGGAACAGTTGCTTCTCCAAATATTTGGACCTGAACTCCCCAAAAGCCCACGAGAAAGTGAGGCTTTCAGCTGGAATGTGTCTGAGGAGCCGCATCAGGAGCTGCTGTTTATTTATAGCGGGGGAAACACGAGGTGTGTTTTATTAACGTCAAAGCAGCGCTGCCCTCGGCTGGACCACAGAGGTCTCAGCTCCCTCTGCCTCCTCCATCACCCAGCAAGGCTCTGCTCCCTCTGCCCAGTTTATGGGCTCTGGCTCCAGGGGAAGGTGAAAGGGCAGGATCTTGGAGCTCGTGCTTTAAAGCCGAGTGTAAACCGAGGAGAACAAGAAAGCTTTTGGTATCTTTCCCCATCCCAAAGCAATTAAGGAATTTTCTACGGCGACTGAGGTTGAGTCTTGGGGGTTTGCAGCATTTAGGGTGGAAGCTTACATTTAAATATGCCAAAGTATGTAAATAATGAGTTTACTGCAAACAATGTAAAGAAAATGCAAGAACCTGAAAGCCAGTACTAAGTAAAATACCGTCTTTTGTTCCAGTTCTGATGTTTACATTTGCTAAACGAATTCTACGACGATTCTGCGTCAACTCTCTCTGAAGGTCTGTTTTAGTTGAGGGTGATGGAAAGGAAATAGATGAAAATACCAAATTGTTGATACTTGCTGCATTTTTTAGGGCTTGGCAAACAAGTTCATCCCAGATATTAACTGAAGAGTGTGTAAGGTTGCCTGCAAAATCTAATGAGACTTAAAAGTATTCAGGAATATATAAAGCCATAAGAAAATCTCTGTCATTTCCCACCGAGAGACTTGGATGCTGTCTAGTTCTACATGCTATAATTTTTGGGAAAATATTTTTTTGCAAATGATGGGAAGTCAGTAGTTACAGTTACTGCTTACTGTTGACATTGGGTGACTGTTCGTATGCCCAGAATCCCACCTACCTCAGCTAAATGGTATCTTTATGAAATTAACAGAATGCGGTTACAACATGGCCATAAGAAAAAATATTAACATCAAATTTTGGATTATAATTGGAAAACTGACCTTTGGAAAATATGTTACCACTGCAGTCCTGTCCTGTACTGTAAAATGACAACTTTAAGAACTGGAAGAATGGCTGTATTATGCAGTTTAGAAAAAGGCAGCAAAATACAAATAATTATACTCTTTATGCTTCGCTGGAATTCTAAATTAAAGCAACCTTGAGGCTTTCCTCGCATGAAACCATTCACATTATTTTCTGCCTTCCAACTTCTTGGAAGTGTCTGTCAAACACTTTAAAGCACTCTCAGCAAACTCGATTTGTTCGTCATTACACGGGCAATCTCCGCAGGCAATTGTGACAGGTCGTGTAAATAAAGCTTTTCCTAGAAACATCTCACTGCGAGGTGATTTAAGAGCATATGAATCTTTCTTCTGTTGCTGTTGCAGAACAGCTCGATCTGATTGAAAACCCTGAAATCAAAAATGCACTGCGGCAGAAAATCTCGAGAAGCTTCCACAAGATTCGCTTTGATGCCTCCTGGTTTCTCCTGGCCAGGTTACCCTTCAGAGTCCCACCACTCTGTTACAGTTTAATCAGTGCTACATGCAATTCTCCTTGCTCTTGCTCCATTGCTGTCCTCCCCAGGTCAGGATTTATTAATGTCTATTGCCCTATGCATGTATAGCTTTATTTGCACTTCTTAACCATCGGGCCAGTCTTGTATCATTAAGCTGAACAGCCTTTTTCCAATAAAAACTCAAAGATGCACAGGAAAAAGTCATCCTGCGGGTATTTTTTGTTCTGGATTAATCACAAATATTCAATATCTGATGTTTTTTTTCTGATGTGAATGCTCGGTTGTAGTTTTGCTTCTCGCTGGCTACATAAAAATGTCATTTCCAGACAAAAATTTAGACTGGAAAATTACTAAATAGGTTACTACAGAAATAAGAACAACTACATTGCAATTGTGTTTATGTAGCTGTCCTAAATTACCACCTAATGGAGAATGTAGAACTTGAGCATTTAGCCCAGTATTTATTTCATTTGGTTTATTCTTAGTATAGAAAAAAGGTAGAGAATTAGAAATCCTGCCTCTTCCCCAGTTTATCAGTGACTGACAACTGAAAATTAAATCCCAGAGGACTCCCAGAGAGAATCACATGAAGCAATAGCGTTGGCAAAATGCAATTTAAATAATACCAACACCAATATGGAATGTCTTCATGGTGGAATATCCTCTGGGTTGTTTCAGCAGAGCTGGCAAAACCCTTCCAAAACTCAAGCAAAAGTTTGTGCCAAAAATAAAACTGAAAGCTTCCAAAATTCTGAGAGTGGGGGGAAAAAAATCATTCTTATTAAATACTGTTTGTGTTTCAACATTAATGTCTAAAGACTAATCTTATTTAATTCAAAAATTAAATATAAAACATCAAAAAATAATCACACAGTTTAAGTGTGTTATTTTTTGAACTGAGTGTTCTGAATTGGTTTGTTTCCAGATTTTTGGCTCAGTTTTTCATCTTGCTGGGAAAACAAAATAGGTTTCATTTCATAGTGACTCAAAGTGATGCAACTCAGCCCAAAATTTTTGGGCCTGGCCAGAGAAATAAAAGAATAAAGTATTCCCACATCTATATTTTAGACACTGCTGGTGTAAACTAAAGCTGAGTCAAGGCTTACTGGCAAAATGATGAGTGAGAATCTTGTGGACAAGCCTACAGCATTTTTTCCGCCTTCTTTTTGACAACAACATAATAAACCATGGAAATTAGTGCTTCTGTGTAATAAAGATGATCCACTAAAAACACATCTCTCTTGTCCCTGGAGGAAACGATACAATGACAAAACAGGTTATTTGTCACCATTTTGTGTTGATCATTAGTGTTACATCCAGAATCCATCCATGTTCTGTCATCCACCCCATCCCCTCAGGCATGCATTTTGTTACAAAAAAAACTCCACTCTGGTCACCTGCAGACCAATCTCCTTTCCATCCCCGCCTTAGCAGAGCAGCTCTTTTTCTCTCTTTCTTTTAATTAAAATCCCCACATCAGTAGCATGTATTAAATCTAGTTCCATTACGAGCCCAACTTTCAAGAGTGCATTTTTTTTAAGCAGCTCATATTTTGTCAAGCCTAATTGCTTTAGTTCTAGGCAATATTAGTTGCAGAACAGCCAGTAATAACCTTTAGTCCTGGCAAATTTTCTCTCTACCAGGACTCAATCACATAACATAAACAGCTATAAAAGGAGGCTTTTTAAAGCTTTATTCATAATGTGTAGCACATGCATGTGGCAGCACAGATCAGATCACGACACTGAATGAAATATGAGAGCTAGCCATGATGTAAGTTATGCCAACATGTAGTAAGTTGAGAGCATTAATTTGAATTTAGCTACATGAGAAAAGGGAGGAGGGGGGGATGACATGGTGCTTTATTGGTGCAAGTTTTCCCAATTTGATATTAAAAAGTACCATGTTCGATGATGCAATTCAGCGTAGAAAGAGTTGTGGACAGCAGAGGACCAGGGTGGTCCATATGAAGGAACAGATTCTCAGGATTCATGGTGAGGAAGAGAGATTTTCGGGGGGTTGTATGGTGGCAAAAAAGACTGTAAGGACTTAAAAATCAGAACGGGAACTTAGGATGGTCCCCAGAGCAGCACATGCCCCTGGCTGATGGAGCCCCAGCCTCAGACACATAGATGGGAGCATTCCCGAGGTCCACAGGCAATGGAAAAGCCACATGTTGGCCATCCCAGGCTGGCTGGGCATCCCACAGCACAGTCTGGGTTCTTCTCAAAAGCCCATGTGTAATTTATGGGGTGTGTTTACAAAACGTCTCTGGCTTAAGCCACTGAATTTGTTAATCCCCAGAGGTGAGGATACAGCCTTCAATATGGCAAACACACTGCAAGGATTTAATACCAACTTATTTGACACTTAATCTAGTGTATTTTAAGCCAATCTATTAGGGGAATGTGCCTGGCAGACAGTTTTCAGCCTGACTGGTGGTCAGTGAGAAAGACAGTCTTCTCAAGCCCTGCACCACACTGTCCTCTCCTAAAAGATGGCACTGGAACAGAGGGTGGATTTATTCCATTCTGTTATTTCACTGCTTTTGGGTTTATTCACACAATGAGTTACATAAAGTAGAGAACCAGAGAGGAATAATCTGAAATGTCGCAGTACACAAGGACATTATTTTGAGAGCAGTAAGGTAAATATGAAGCAAGTCACCCAATCTTTTAAACAGAGAAAAGGCTGATAATGAGGGGGGTTTTTTTGTAGTTCCATATAGTCCAGCTCACCTAAGAGCAATATATAATAAAGAATTTGAAGTGTGGTGATAGAACTTGCCTCGTGATTTATAAACTTCTCTAAATCAAAAATACACCGTTAATTTCCCATTAAAAATACAAATCAAAGGTACACCATTAATTTCTCTCTGCAGAGAGGCGCCCGAAGTGAAAAACTACATCGCGAGTCTGGGTACAAAAAGGCCAAGATTCTCAAGAAACAGAATCTTCTGTAGAACCTTCATTTCACCAGTAAGTTTGCACAGTTCCAGCCGAGTTTTTCTAAAAGGTAATACAATCCTTTTTCAAAGGCCTCGTTGCCAAGTGCAATTATTTGTGAGCATTTGAGAGGTTCATAGGAACGTTATGTGTACACATTCAACTGGAGCAGTTTTAGGAAGTCCAAATTCATTAGGGAAGGCTGATCACAACTGAAAAGCAATTTGTGACTGTGTCCAGCCCATTTATGAGCGTTTTGCAAACCTTGAAGTGAAATGCTTTCTTTAGTAGTTACAAAACCTGATCGGTGCTTGGCAATTGGTTTTTCTGTAAATACTGGACAATATTTACATATAAGAAAAAAATATTATTGCGTAACTGAAAAAAGTTAAATACCCAGATTATTTTTAAAATGAAACACAGGTTCGTCATTCTTAATGGAAAATCCTTCTACTTGGATAAAAAAAAAGTAGGACCTCAGTTTGTTCCCATCTTATGAGGAATTAGGAATTGGATGTATGAAGAAAGCACTTATTTAAAAAACATTAAATTACAGCATGCTAAAATCTTAAAAGTAAGACTTTTTATAGATTTTTTGCTACATAATGGAATTAACCTACTACTTGCAATAGCTTGTTCATAAGAATATTACTGAAGGAGCGGTAAAGACACAAACCAGCTACAGAAGAGTGCTTAAAAAATATTTTTTCTTCAAATAACCCTTTTCAGCATGCAGATATTGTTCACACAGAACTGTGATATAAAGTGCAGCATGTAAAAAATAAGAAACAAAATATTTTCTTCCTGGAAATCTTCCTAAAGAAGTTGCCACAGCGATGGAGGTAATTAAATTTCATATCTCTGTTAGGGACTTCATTTCTGTTTGGCAGCTGTTATTTTCATTTGTAGTTACTTCTGTTTCAGAAAGCACATTAAATGCCATTTAAAGATGAATATACAACTAAATATTAATGTAATTCTGTTAATAAAGCCAAATATCCTCTTAAAGTACAGTTTTATATTACCTAATTGTACTAATTTCCTTAAGAAGAATGTCGGTAGATTTAGGAGTTGTCTGCATCCCTGATAACAGGGCCCAACTGAGTTCAAAACTACACCAAAAGAGGTGGCTTTATTTGTGTTATTTACTTTGCACACTGGCTGAACCTGTAATTACAGAAAAGTTTGCTTTAGCAGAGACCACAGCGAGCGGAAACCACACTGAGCCGTGCCAAGAAAGCTGCTGCTGCTCCGGTTAATTACCAAACGTGTTTCTCCAGCACAATTTTATCTTTAAGACCAATTTTCACATTAACAACTTGGTCTTTTCCCGATACATCGACGGTGTTATCGTCCCATTGCCTGCCCCAGGTACCTCAGAGACCCTGGGATGGGGCAATCCTGGATGGATGGACAGACTGGGGAATGAGAGGATGGAGAGCAGAGCTGGGAAAGGGCCCTGGGGGTCCTGGTCCATGGCCAGTTGTCCCTGAGCCAGCAGTGCCCTGGCAGCCAGGAGGGA
>JAWWES010000024.1:19979522-19989710 GCA_035583135.1 Lophotriccus pileatus | reverse complement strand
GCACTGCCCAGGCTCCCCAGGGCAGTGGGCACAGCCCCAAGGCTGCCAGAGCTCCAGGAGGGGTTGGATGATCCCCTGGGGCACAGGGGGGGACTCTTGGGGATGGGAATGTGCAGGGCCAGGAGTTGGGCTGGGTGATCCTTGTGGGTCCCTTCCAACTCAGCATATCCTGTGACTGTGATTCTTTGACAAGGACATGCACAAGGGAGGTGAAAGCACAAGTCTTATAATTTCTGACTTTCCTAAACCAGCACTAGTAACTCCTTAGGTCCTTCCTCACAAAGACTTGTAAAGCCAACTGGGTACTATGTAGAGAAGGTGAAAAAGGTTATTGCAGACCCTGTGCAGGTTTGACGCTTGGAGTGTGATACTTGCCTTGAATTTGGACCTGATTACATGAATTTTTCAAGTATATTTTACATTTCTCTGTGAATTCTGAGGTGATATCCCCAGTGGTAGTTTCCTTCTCTCTGTTGATATTGGCTAAATTATTCTCAGCCTATTAGGGGTTTTAATAATTCCAAGGTTTACAGCAAAGAAAGGTCTGAAAGAAGAAACAGGACTTGCAAATAACTAAAGATAGACCTGGAAAAGGAGAAAAATACATTAGCAGACATTGAGAATGTTCTGATAGTGCCAAACTGCAGTTGAGATGTAGGCTTGGATCTTAGAAAGCCCAGAATATTGAAGTTCTTTGATCTGGAATAGTTTTGTGACCCTGTTTCCCTATTTTCCTCTTTGTAATGTATCAGAAAAGGTCAGGTATTTTGCCTGACCACAAAAGATATCATGAGCACAGCAAAGTGTGTAAGTGCATGTTTAAATCCCATTAACTGCTTACAGAATTTACAGTAATATCAGAGCCTTCTGTTGCATTATGGCTAAGATTGGGTTGATTGCTACAACCGAATCCTCTGTTATTCTGTTTCTAAAACCGAGGTTTAATTCTGATTTCATTTTCCAAAGGCTATTCCTAGGGCCTAAATGCACCAGCCTGCTTGCAATTCCAAATCTCAACCTGTAAACTCCAGCAGGCACATGAACCAGACTTTAAATGCACCTGGAGGCTGCTATGGAAATACAGAAATAAATAGCAGAAGCAGTGGGAAAACCTATCCTGATGGAAGAAAAATGTTACATCCAGAAGGGAATGCAGCAAGCAGATACAATTGCAATAACTACAAGTGACATGGTTCTGTAAGTAGGTATCATGTGGAAAACAAATTAGCAGGACTTGAAAAACATCTGGAATAGATATCAACATAAAGCTCAACAATGCATTTGAAAAGCAAACAGGATTCCAGCGAAAATATCATGGAAATTAAAGACTGGAAGCAGTACTTAAGTACTGAATCATGGAGGACTCGATTCAGTTAATATGAAGGGTTTGTTATTTTTACTCCATTGTCATTATCAGTTTGCTGTCTATATTTTATCTAATACAGGGACACGTGAAATCAGTTGGCATGTTGGTACTGAAGCTTGAAAGACTGAGAAAAAGCAAGATCTTGATTAAACTAGTTTACTTTTACTGTATTTTGTCAATATTTTACCTGCTGTCTAAGTCTACACGTCATTTTAGCAATAATATATTACTAAATAACATATCAGGAAATAGGGTCAGTTCTTACAGGACCTGGCCAAACTCCATTTGCCTCCTATTTATAACAGAGAATAATAAATAGGGGGAAAACAAAACCCAAACAACCCCCTTTCCAGCATGAACTGTACTTACTGGAAAGATACTCTGTTGAAATGTGAAAAACAGGCAGTGTGTTAAGGTACACAAAATGCAGAATATGGCATTGTTCTGGACCAGATGTTTTAAATATACAAGAAAATGGCCAGTTTGGGGTTAATTTAAATGTCTTCTTACATTGATTCATATTTTTCATAATGCATAATACAACATATTGTCTTAGTATATAAACATCCCTATATTTCTTCAGTTGGAAAACGAGGATTTTAGGACCAATTGCATTACCAGGGCACCATTTTAAATCTATTAACCAGTTTGAAAAGCCAGAAAATCCCCTTACATCACTGCCACTTCCCAGACACATTTCTCAGTAACTTCTTTACCTTTTCCTCCCAGTTGCCATTCCTCACCCAGTTCCCATCTCAAGGGGATGGGCTCTTTCCTTCTGAGTCTGAAGGATGTGAACCGGTCCCTCCTCACCGAGGACCAGGCAGAGCCATTGCACAGCCAGACCTTCCTCCTCCTTTCCTTCGCTCTTTACCTTGGTTTTGGAAGCAAAATATTATAGTTCCCAGCCACACCAATCTTTATTTCAAGCACAGAGAAGTTGCTTCTTTCTGCCCCTTACCATTCCACTGCTTGAAATTATCCTGCTTTTCTACATGGTCATTGAAATGGAACTTTACATGGCTATAAAGAATGAGCTGATCTCGGGCAAGGCAGGAATCCCACTGACCTCTGTTGTGGGGGAGCAGGAGGATTGGACAAAATTTATTAGAAAAGCTCACTCATCGAGCTATGAGGTGCAGAAAGGACCCTCTTGCTTTCTAAACTCTGGAGGTGTGGCTGGATCCAACCACAGCCCCAGGCTTTGACAACAGTTTAAATGTAAGGAGTTATAGAGCTGTGATTAGATCCCTTTACCCCGCAGGCTTTAATGATGGTAAATCAGATATATTTATATAAAATCAGTTATTTGTTATGACAAATGAGCAGGCTAATGACCTTAATCAGAATTATTTACTATACAGAGCTAGAAATCACTAGTAGGGCATAATATAGCATAAAATGGTAGAGTGCACTGTATTAAAGCAATTATATTAAAGCAATTGTATCAAAGCTGGCAAAAGGGAAACAATCATTGAGCAGAGACTGATGTAACTCACCACACAAGGATTGTGGGCAGAGCTCTCTCTCCCTCTTTCTCACTCTGGGCAGTGACCATGAAGAGCTGTCCCTGCTTATAGTGCACAGTTCAGCTTAAACACATCTGATACGCTGCAAAGTTATAAACACATTGATGGTATTATAGAATGTTAATGAGTATTATTAGTCCTATTTTTACCCTGTTGTACACTGGAAAGACTGATTTGTAGATGTCTTAACAAAAGGTCAACCATTAGCTTTTAAAAAGAAGTCATAAATATTAATTTATTGTACAGGTTCACCAATTTATTACTTTTTTTTTTCTGGTAAAACAAGGATTTTTCACTCAAAATAACTGCAATGACCACAACTTGCTGTACTGCCATTTTTACAGTAAAACTGAATGCAAGCTCTAAGGCAGTTGGTATTCAAGAAACACAAAGAAATGACGAAAAGCAGCTATGGAAGAGCAAAAAGATCCCCAAACAGCTTGAAGACTTCTTTTACTTTGTTGCCTTTTGAAATACCTGAGGTGCCTTCTGAAGTTTTTTGGTAATTTCTGCTCTACTGATGTTTGTGCTCCTTTAAGTGACTTTCCATCCTGCAACACTGAAGCTGCAGGACAGTGGTTTGGATCCAAACTCCTGAATTTTCACAGTAATTTGGCGCTGCCTCAGATCTTTCCCAGTGTTTCATTCACCACAGCTCAGCAGTTTCATCAGTTGTTTTCTCCACTGCTGCTGAATCGGTCCCACAATTTGAAATTAAGCACTTTGCTCTTTGGATTACGCCACAATTCCAAGTAAGTTAACATTAAATCAGAGGCTAATTATACCTTCCAGCCCTGTGAGATAGTGGAGGTGTTTGTAGCAGAGCACACAAGGAATCACCCATTCCATGGGCTCAGCTGCCACAGCAGGGAAATACTTTCAGGTGAAATACTGACATTTGGCCACTCTATCTCTCAATATTTTCCTGACTCTAAATGAAGCTCATAAAACTCAGATTATGGCCCCACGCTGGGTTTTCAGTTGTTCTGGGCTTTTTTCAGTTGTTCTAATGCTTTCACAGCAATTAATACTACAAAAATTGGCTCCAAATGGTCAACACTCTCTGTTTAAACTCTCGTTTATCCACCAGATATTTTCTGCAGGTACGATTGCATCTGGCAGGAAAAGCACCCAGCTAATGTTCTCCAGTGAGGCAAAACACATGCACTGCAGCCTGCTCTGACCACAAGAGCTTTCATTTAAGCTGTGTTTATTCCAGCTGTGTAACTTTTGGGGAGCGCAAAGACTCAGAGAAGAGGATGTGCTGGACGAGGAGCTTAATGGCTGAGAGTAATCTCTGAATAGTTCTTTGCTAAAAATATCTGTGTGTCAAACCTCCCATTCTTTACCAAGAAAGCGATATTTGAAAGAAAAGAATTATGGTTGAATAAGGATCAGTAAAAAATCAGCCCACTAATTGCACTTGGCCTCCCTGAGATGGAGGTGCAAGAGAACAGAGTCCAATTTCTCCACAGAAAATCTTTCACTTCTGCTCCTGCTTTATTTTGGTTTCACATGACAGACACTACTAATTCAGTGAAGGAGTGACCCTTAGACCCTGTTTCTTCTCCCCAGGGGAGCTCCAATCAGTCAGATTTTTCTCTGCCTTCCTTGCTACCAATGTATTTCAACTGGTTTCCCTAATTTTTTTCTGCTAATTCCCATTTCCTTCATAATCACAGGCTTTTATGTGACTTGCTGGCCAAGCGATTTTCAGGGGAGCTGTAATTGCCACAGGTCTTAAACATTAACCCTGCCAGGTGTCAGTGCTGGGACTGCTTGTGCATTTGATTAATGATACCAGAGCAAAAAAATTGGTTTTTAATTGACTGCCGTGTTTTTCTTCTTGTTCAAGTGCTCCTGAAACAGTCAGATGATCTGGAACAAAGGTTCCTTGGGAAAAAAACACCTGAGATGGCATGGTGAAATACAGGAAACACGAGCTAACTCCATGAAAAGCAGAAGGTCTCAGAAGCCTGAGATGTGTTGACTGTTTTAAACGTGCAGAAACCTCAGCAGGTCTGAAGCGTTTCCCGCTTTGTCGCCTCGGATGGATCTGACACCACTGGGAGTGGAGACAGGACCAACAGCTTTCAGTATAATCTCTCTCTGTCATGAATTAACACACACAAAAATTGAATAATAGGCACAGAGAATTGCAGAAGCATAGAATGGTTTGGGTGGGAAGGGACCTTTTGAAGGTCCTCTGGTCCAACTCCCCCTACCACATACCTGTCGTTCTTCTTTAGCACTCTTAGGATCAGAAAGTTCATTGTTTTTTATGAGCTGTTCAAGATGAGGTTTTTCCCTCTTTGGAAAGCTGACGCATTCCAAGCATCCATCAGTTACAGGGAAGCAGCTTTAGGAACTCTCCCAAAGCCATCAGTTGTAAATAAAATACAAGGTTTGAGCACACACATCTCCACAAGCTACTGCTTGAATCACAGAACTTAACAAAAGCTGTTAGAGTTGGATTTCAGTGAATGTCTCCCACAAGTCAAGTGGACAAACACAGGCTCAATCCAGCTCAACTATTCAAAAGTATGAGCTGAATTAAATCAGCTGAGCTGATGTTTCTTGAAGTCTCCCTTTTCAGCACAGCAGCCCTTTTATTTTTAAGTGCTCTAATGACATCTTGCAATCTCTCTGACTTCAAGAAGCACTGGTCCAGCTCCCACTCCTGGCCTATCCTCAGTGCTGAAAATTCACGTTTCTCACGGGGTTTTTTTGGTGTAGATATAAAACTCAGTTCTGCTGCTGGGCTATAAACACTCAGGATAATTCTGTAACATATTTAAGGTTCTAGTTTAGCTGCCCTCACAAATACCTTGTTAACGTCCAGCTTTCAGAGACACAATTTCTTCAAAATCCCTCTTATTGCAAAAATCACCCTCCAGGTGACAGAAATCACTCCAGGGGTATGGAAAAAAACCACCAAAACCAAAACAGAACAGAAAAAAGAGGGGTTGGAATGGAAGCCAGGACTCTGTTTCTTAATGATAGCAAGCACTGCGAGTGATCATTATAATAAGTGTTTGTTTGAGATACAGTTATTATAGATTGCCTAAATATTTAAGTTATCCAAACCTCTGATCAACTGAAACAAAACTGGTGCAGGCCAAGAAGCTGGAGCTAAACTGTTTGGGGGGATGTGGAGCTGGCATTAGTACTGGAGCAGGAACAGAGGTAGTGGGAGGCACACAAAACCACAAAAAGTGATCTCATGTCTTTAAACTGTCCAAAGAATCATAATAATAAAGTTCTAGATGAGTGTTGAGGGGACACATGCCATTTCAATGAAAATAGCAATAATTTTAAATGACATTTTGAAACATTCCATGGAAATGTATTTGAAATGTAATATGGGGACTCCAATAAAGAATATGCTTTTAATACATTACAGATTATATGTGATCATCAGTTTAAGACTTCCCCTCAACAAGCAGGATAATTCAAGTAGACATCCAGCCTGTCTCTACAGTTTGTATTGCCATCCTTTCAAATGCAAACTCTGATGTTTCTCCATGGCTGGAGAAACACAGAGAAGGTATGGTTTTAATTTTTCAAACTCCTTTGCAAATAAGCTTAAACATTTTACAGTTAAAAGGACAGAATTTACATTTGCTGTGTCTGGTCAGTTTTAAAATGGTATCTGTTATGAATCATGTTCACTTTTAAAGTTCATTTAACTTGGCTTAAGGTTTACTTTAAAAAAAAAAAAAATGTTATGCATCATTTGGATCTGCACTCCCAGCCACTATTAGCAATAATAAAGGCGTGCAGGTTCCATCTGATGGCCCTTGTATAAACTTGGATTTCCATAGGAAAAAACAAACAGGATCCACACAGGCAGCAATAAATCCCCAGGCCAGTGCTGCTCTCAGTGCCAGGAGTTTTAATCAAGGTACAGCCATTACAGCTCTTGTTGCCACCCTTAATGTCTGTGTGGATGGGATGAGGGACAAAAAGAAAAGGTCCCATTGATTAGAAATGCAATGTGATTTCTTGCTATTAATCCTAATGAAGATGAAAACGTGCCTGTATGTCGAGATGAAGTCAGGGAATAATTGTAGTGGGACTTAGGGAACTCTCAGCACCTTCTAGAATGGAACTGTTGTCTCAGTTTTGCACCTCCCAAGCTGTTCATTCAGGTTACCTGAAATAGTTGGGGAAGAGAAGAACACCCAGAGAGAGAAGAAATGCAGAATTTATAAAATAATTTGCTTCAAGGTGGACTAAGCTCCCTTAATTACCAGAGACATGTTCCCACTGTGGTGTCCCCTCATCACCCCCACTTTTCTCCCTCTGGAGGTTGTCCCAGCTGCAAAGCTGCCCATCAGGCTGAATCCCTTGTTTACTTTTGAGGCCTCTCTGCTGCTCTGCTCAGACCATGCCAACATTGCACCCCAAAAATCTCCCCACACCCCCTTTTTTTTAAATAGCCAGCCATCCACAAGCCAGGGGGCTTGCTGGTCATGCCACAGGAGCCAAAGGAGCCATGGCATTATCACCCCCAGTGCTCCAATAAACACAGGATGAGCCTCGGCCAAAGTCAGATGTAGGAGTCGAGGAACAGGGGGATCCAGAACTCAGACTGTCCACACACCTTCACCTCCCAGCTCCAGTTAACGTCTTTCTCCCTCACCATTATGTATTTCAAAGGAAGAAGGAAAAAAAGCCCTGACACACATTTGTCCACAAAGCCTTGTAAGGATACAAGCACTTGCCTTCCATTCAGGGGTGTTCACTGACAGTTTTGACACAAGAAAACCAGTTTTCTTGTAACTACATCTGTCTCATAAATACAATAAAATATCCTTTCAAAAAAGCCACCACATAAAATCCAAACATGGATGTAATGAATAACAAAAATCACTTTTTAGCACTGCAGTTTGTAACCACAAAGAACAAGCTACATTTCCCTGATGCTTTCCTGATGCCCAATTTGATATGGTCTGCAGAGCAGCTCTTTCTGGCTAATATTATGTTCTTAGCCTGCCTTCTTCTATGTCCTTTCCATCATGGATGGATAAGGGACCTTTCCCTCACAGCAAAACACAATAGTAAGAGTGCCCTGCACTTTCCAACCTCATCCTGAGAAACTCTTCCCCTCTTTAAAGCTTCTGACATGCACATTTGCCTGTGCTGTTGAATCCACTTAAATAACAAATAAATCCAAGAGTGCAGTACAAAGCTGACAAAGCTGGGCAGAAAAAATGATGGCAAAAAAAGATCACCTAAAAAATCACAGTGAGTAGCCAGGAAAGCCCTTGGTCTAGTTTCTGGAGCAGATGGTCTGTTAAGTCTCTTGAGGCTCCTCCAAGTCAATATGACTGAACTTACGATCAACCAGGCCTGGAGCAGGATGAAAAGACACATCCCTGTGGTCCCATGAAGAGTGTCAGTACTGTTTAAGAAGCACAAAAAGTATCTTAAGGCCTGTGACTTGTTCAACTTCATGTATTTTATGTACCCCTAAACCATCCAGCTACAGTTGGACTCGATGGTCTGATAGATCTTGTCCAACAGGAAAGAACCTGTGGTTCTATCTCTGCAGCAAGGGCCTGAATGTTAATCTGCCAGTAACAACCTGGTGAGCTCCTGGGAGCTGCTGGCAAGGGAGACAGCCAGGGGTCAAGGAGCCCAGCTCTGCTGTGGACACCTGCCCAGATGCTGAGGAGTTATTTGGACCAAAACCCCCCCAAAACCCCACTAGGACTGTGTGTATGGAGGAGAGTAGGGCAAGCCCAGCCACGCAGATGTACTTCTTTTAAGAGTTATCACTTAGCAAGTCTGTGCTCTGAAGCACAATCAACCCCCCAAAAAAAAGAGAAAACCTCAAGTCCACAGATGGCCAGTGCTAAAGTGTGAAGTATTTCTCTCGTGCCACAATGGTATTTAACAGCAACACAAATGTTTACCTCAGTATTGCCTTTAAAACCAAAGGTATTTATACACTCTGGAAAACAAACCAGAGAACAGGCAATGCAATTAACTTCATTTACTGAGTACAACGAGAAACCTTGCCAGGACTGCCTGAGAAATCCAGAGCTTTAATGGGAATTACCAGCAGTCACCTAATAGAACTAGGTAATGGCTAATGAATAATCTATTCCATGCATTAAGTACTTCTTTCCATTTTAAAACAGTCTATGAATGTATTATTTACAGTCAAGTTTTACTTTCTAGAGCAGTTTCCTGAAAGCTTTCACATGCAAAACACATTAGTCAGTTGTGCATAGTCCTTGGCACTATTTCTTGTACCATGCTTAAAACAATAAGCTCCAGATTTTCCCAGAAACAAAGAAGTTGAATTATTTTAATGAAGTTTCCTAGTTTGTTGAATGTTCACACCTCGTTGGCTGGACTATTCTCAGAAAGCAAACAGAGCAGGCAGGTTCCCGCAACAAAAACCTATTGAGCAAGTGTTGTTTACACGTTTCCCTCTGTCGCTCTGGAGACGACTCCAGTTCACTGTTTGGCCCATCTAGAAGTTGATTAACACGCTCAATGAAGCCCTTTCACCTCTGTTCCTGCGGCCAGGGCTGCTGGAGCAGTTCTGGGACAGCATGAGAATAACCAGCCAGTGCTGCCGCCGACCCGGCGCTCCAGGACGTGCCAAGAACATCACCCTGAGGAGCCTCATCCCTGCAGTTACAGAGCCTTGCCTTGCCCCTGGAGGACAGGAGGGTGAGCTCGCCCAGAAACATGGTTATGCTGCCAGTTCCCAATCCTGATCCCAGAAGGAACAGGGCAGTGACTGGAGGAGGAGAGCATGGACAGCAGGTGGGTACTGACCAAGTCTAACTAAGGGCTACAAGCAGTTCACTCTAAACAGCACCTTGGAGAAAGAGAGAGCAACAGATAATCCCTGGAAGTGGTCAACCCGGGCTGGATAGGGCTTGGAGCAGCCTGGTCTAGTGGAAGGTGTCCCAGTCCATGGCAGGGAGTTGGAAGGAGATGGTATTTAAGTTCCCTTCGATCCTGTGATTTTATGATTCCACAACTCACGATACTGAAACATTGTCCCACCTGGACAAGTATAATCCAAATATATTTGTAAAGCATGCTGAAAGTACAGCTGAGTTTGATATTTAACATATCAAGTATCAAAAGAAAAGATGTAAATGTTCCTTGCATGCACCTGACATACCATTCAGCCTTTGCATATGCAAACGGCACTCCAACCCCTCGTGTGTTTTACACTCACATTCTAAACTCCCAGGTTATGTCATCGTAGAAGCAGAAGTAAAAGTAAGATTATAATTGGATCAAAACAAATGTTTCCAACTT
>JAWWES010000024.1:19944146-19955218 GCA_035583135.1 Lophotriccus pileatus | reverse complement strand
GGACACTTCCAGGGATGGGGCAGCCACAGCTTCTCTGGGCAACCTGTGCCAGGGCCTGCCCACCCTCACAGGGAAGGTTTCCTTCCCACTGTCCCATCTAACCCTGCTCTCTGTCAGTCTGAAGCCATTCCCTCTTGTTCTGTCACCCCAGGCCCTTGTAAACAGTCTCTCTCCATCTTTCTTGTTGGCTCCTCTCAGGTACTGGAAGGCCACAAAGCCTTCTTTTTTTCCAGGCTGAACAATCCCAACTCTCCCAGCCTTTCCTCCCAGCAGAGCTGCTCCATCCCTCTCATCATCTTGGTGCCTGCTCTAGACTTGTTCCAACAGGTCAATGTCCCTCCTGTGCTGGGACCCCAGAGCTGGATCTGGTTCTTGAAAGGAACACACAGCAAACAATTTGGTGTCTCGCTGATATAAGTGCTCTGATAAGTGTTTAATAATGAACCCACCCAAAGCACTGCAGGAAAAGCTACCACAGATTATTTCCCAAGGAAGAAGGGCTGACACATTTTATAGATTCTGTCTGTCACGTAAAATGAAAATCCAGAAATAATAAAAAGTGAAAGGCTGAAAATATTGTTTTAAGACTGGAGTCTCGTCATGGTTGCAAGCCAAAAACACATTATGCAGACACTTAACCAAATTCCTGAGCAATTCCACCATCCCCTCTGCACCAGGATTGCTGCCACTGCCCAAGAGATGGTGCTCCAAAGGGATTAAGGAATAGGACCAAGTAGGCGTAGCATCAATTATTAAATCAGGATTTTTCCTCCCATTTTGCCCTTCAAATATTTATTTGCCAAAACTTTTATTTGCCTGCATCTCCATGCCCCCAGATATGCTGGAGCTGTCTCAGGATGAGCAAGCTCTTATTCCTGAGTTTAGCAGCTATTTCCAAAGCATTCATTTAAAATAAACCTGCAGGTGGAAGGAGCATATTCTGTCAAAGGACCTAAAGCTGAGGGAGAGACACCATCCTTGGCTGCTGAGCTGG
Organism: Lophotriccus pileatus; assembly: GCA_035583135.1. Lineage (NCBI taxonomy): Eukaryota > Metazoa > Chordata > Aves > Passeriformes > Tyrannidae > Lophotriccus > Lophotriccus pileatus. The sequence goes on along the minus strand of JAWWES010000024.1, from coordinate 19,954,224 downwards.
ACAGAACACGTTTCCCAGGTGATAAAACTGAAGGATGGCCCTGGTTTCCCCAGGGAAACCCTCAGAGAAAGGAAAAGCAGAAGCATGTTTCAATGAGTGGAATGTTTTAACTTCAGAAAGCCTTTTCATTAAAAAAAAATGAATGAAGAGCTGGCTGATCTACTTGGAGACCCCAACAATTAAGCCATAATCAAAATTCAACTCCTGAAACATTCAAGGAAGAAAATCAAACCACAAAACCGGTGTGACTTGCCAAAAATGGCAAATATTGCTCCTCATTCTCTTTCTTGAATTCCAGAGATTTACTAACAAAAAACCATTACAAACATTAAAACCCACCCACTGCTTTGCAATTGCACACTGCAAGAATTACACCTCAGAGAGAAACCAAACATGCCAAGGCCCTAAATGTCACCTTAACTTCCAAAATGACCCCAGCAAACTCCAAGACAAAGCTGAAGATGCCTCACTGCTCCTCCCAACCAGCTGTGCGTGCCTTTCTTCAGACGATCCCCCAAAGCTTCACTCTTCCCTCCTTTTCTCTGAGCTGCAGGACATCCATGGAAAAGTGCTGAGGAAAGGGCTGCTCACCTGCTCCAGCTGCACTGCTGGAAAGTAGCGAGGAAAATCCTCGTTCTGAAAGCCTACACTGATACTCTTGTGAGTACAATACCAAATATCATACATTTGATGTTCAGGCTTTGATTTTCTGACCTCTCTGATCACTTTCTCTGGTCTCTCTCTCTCATTTTAGGAAAGACACCACCACAAACTTCATAATTTTCTCTGTTCTTTAAAGTTTTACCACTCTGAAATCAGTTTTGAGATCTCAAATGTATATAAAAAATTGGATCCACTTTTACTCCTTGTGTGATCTTGATGCTTTCTAATGGTTAACTACTTCTCCTCCACTTCTATTCTAATTTAGTAATGGTAAACCAATGAAAGCCCTTTCTTAAGAGCACCAGGATGTAACCTTTTAATAAGGCACACAAAAACATTTACTGAAAAAAAATCCCTAAAAACATACCTCAAGAACTCACACTCCAAAAGTTTCCAAATTAAAAATCCAGTTGATATAAACATAATAAATACATCCATATCTAGACAGTATTACTAAAAACATATTTGGAAGAAATAAAGCCTTTGGCTGATTCAGGCTCAGAGGGCTGGTTCCTAAATATTCTTATTGCCTGGAGTGAAATCAAGTCCTTCAGCACTTGTTGTTGGTTATGCTAATCCTTTAATATTACTATTTATTCCAGCTGAGAAAAAAGGGCCAGGCCAGCTGGTCCAAACGTCAGCATTTTAATGTTCTCAGCGTGGGTGTAATATTTTATCACCTGTTCTTTACGTCCTGTGTCTCGATTCATACATTAAATTCCATGTCAGAGTTACTTAAGGGGATAGAGATCAGTTTGTACTGATTTAAGGCTGCAATAAAAACTGCACAGCAGTGTGAAAAAGATATAAAATGCTGGTGATGTAGTTGTGCTCCCTTACACCTTTGCTTTGGGCCTAAGAAGAGCTGCAGGATCCAACCCCCACACATACATTTCTGGGACCCAACTTGAGCCCAAAAAGGAAAAGTTCTGCTTTACATAAAGTATCACTTGCCCATTTAAAATTCTTCCTATCACAAGAAATAATGTTACAGCTAAAAATGGCATGGGTGACTCTTCAGAGAAGGAAGCACAACTGGAAAGGAATAAGGTTATTTTTGTGGTATTGACTTATTTGGGGAAAAAAAGAAAAAAGAAGGAAAAGAGAAATAAAAGCTTTTCTGCTACTGAGCTTTCAATTTCTTCACTAACCACACAACAAAGGAGATCTCAATTCACTCATTTTCTTGAAGTTCATTTTTGAATTCATTTTTACTCAAGTATCATGTCAAACCAGAGGGAAAAGAATAGAAGATATTACCTAACCCTGCAAAGAAAATGGAGGAGTTTGTGAGGAAATACATGATCCTGGATCAGTCCCTACCCCAGACTATTTATTCTTACACAAAATAGAACGTGCCTTCTAATGACACTGTAGTGTTAAAGCTGTAGGAAATGTGATTTGTCGAGTCTGCCTCTATTAGTAGAATTTTTAGGATTCTGAAGAAGGATTATGTGCCAGTGATGTGTTGGATTCCTTTTGCCTGACTGTCTAAGCACAGGGAGACAATACTAGTGAGTTTTGGAAAACTCCACTTATTACACAACTACGTTGCCTCTGACAAGGCTGCAGAGAACCACAAACCCTGTTCTCCACCTTCTGCTCATGACAAGCAATTGCTGCCAATATTTCTATTTATTTACAGCCAAAGGGTACTGCAGGCTCTAGTCCTGGTGGTGGGATTGCTGGGGTGTCCTGTGCAGGGTCAGGAGTTGGACTGATGATCCTTGTGGGTCCCTTCCAATGCAGGATATTCTATGATTCAACTCAGTTTCTTCTCACATACAATTTTAACACCTCAGTTTCGGCTACAGAGTCTTGCAAAGAGCCTTGCAAGGTTCCCTCTGTGCTTTCCCTGTCACTCCTCAATTATTTACCCATTTGCAAATGCATTTGCACAAATATTTTAATGGCTGTGTTCACCTGATGTTGAGTGCAGATAAAGACATACCTTAGGCTACCCTGACCCAAATCAGGTTTTGTCACAGAAGTCAGCAAAATCTAGAATTATTTTTGTATTATCTTCACACAACATGTAAGTCTTGATTATAAGTTTCTAATAATCAATATTAACAGGCTCTAGGCCAAATGGAAAAAAATATCTGCAGTCCTTAGAAGAGCAAGTTGCTTGGAGAGGCTGTGGAACCTCCTCCAGAGATATTCAAAACCTGTCTGGACATAGTCCTGTGCAACCTGCTCTAGCTGAGCCTGCTTTAGCTGTGGAGTTGGACCAGATGATCTCCAGAGGTCCCTTTCAAACCCAAACATCCCGTGGTTCTGTGATTTCCTGCAACTGCAAAGTTATTAATAAGATCTGAAGATTTATCAGTACGTAGTTCACAACCCTTGTAATTTATTTGGTGGCAATGAGCAATAAAGACATTTTGCCAAAACAGGGTCATTTACAAATGCTTCGATTCCTCCTTCAGAAAATACATTAGATCCCTTTATGAAATTTTAACTGTCTTCCAAAACACACAGAAGTCCTTTGTTTCCTGATTAAACTCACCCTTCAAGAGGTCTGCACAGCTGGAAAGTGCTGCTCTCTGAAAGTCAGAGCTGATCTTCTCCCGCTCCAGAGCAAAGGAAGGTGAGCACCCTGCTCTTCCTCACTGCAGCTGGGCAGCACAGACACAATGCCCTCATCATGAACTGACATGCAGAGGATACCTTAGAGGAGTGCAGTGGTAATTAAACACAGCTAATTACAATCCAGTGCTTTGGAAGGCAACTGTTTGTGGACAGTGTGTGATGGTTCTCCAGACAACCAGTCCCCAACAAAGTCTTCATTCCAAGCTTTTCTCGAATAACCCCAGAGCCCTGGTCTCTTTAAGGGCTCAGAATTAAGGCAAGTTGAACATGGAAAGCAATTGCTCAGTACAAAGTTGAATTCAACATGGGACTCAGCTGATCTGGAAGTCCTCGCACAGGAAAAGTTCTGAGTGAAGTCAAGAGAAGTCTTGACTAATGAAACCAGCATTTCAGACAAACTGTGCCTAAATGGAGGGGAGGGAAGAAACCCTCAGTAAGTCCAAGTCATAGAATCATGAAAGTTGGAAAAGACCTCCAGGATCATCAGATCCAATCTTGGATCAAATCCCCCCATGGCCACTAAACCACATCAACAAGTGCCACAATAAACAAACTAAAGACAAGTCTGCTTTTCCAAACACTTCCCAAGACAAAGTTTCCTGCTAAGACATATATTCTGCTCCACAATTACCTGCAAAGGTTTGACAGTGATGGGAGGTAAAGTCTTCTGCAGGAACATTTTTCAACTGTTTTACTACAATTAACTAATACAAACTATTTAGACACCCACAAATTTCTCATCCCAGTGCTGAGAACAGTACAACACTAAAGCTCTCAATCAATTTCAATATACTATCAATTTAAAATGTGTTTGCTAACCTTCAGAGGGACAAGGCAAGATCTTGCTTAGACAACAAGTTCAGGATTATCCAGGAAAATAACAATATAACTCAATACTGTGATTTTCAGTAAACTAAAAAACCTATTTTCTTTCTGCTCAGTACTGACAAGTGACAGTTGTTCTGTACCTAAAACAACTTCAGTCAATTCTATGTTTGCTTTTCCTCCTTGAATCTTTTGATGATTAAGGACATCTAATAACATGGAAGGATAAACCACAATATTTTGTCACCTGTCACAGTCAGCCTTTCCCAAGTTCTCTCTGTGAAGAGCACCCAGCAGTTCTCAGGAGTCACAGCAGAACCATCACCTCTTTCCCCACGTTCTCAACTGTGACAAAATGTTCACCAGCCAACACCCACTTTTCAGCCCAAATTTATCACCACTGGTGGAATGAGTGCTCTCCACAAATCCAAACGTGGGGCTGCATCTGCCCCGTGCTTACACCTTTCACAGCCCAACCACATCCTTAGCCATGGCTGCTGGCTCTCTGCATGGGGCAGGGGTTAATTCTACACTGACACCTCCTCCTCCTCCTAATTTAGAAGCTGACAAACTTGACAAAGGACTCGTTTTGTTCCTGCAAAATGATTATTACTTTAAACAACTAAAACTCCAATCCTCTGCCAGCATTCAGCAGCACAGCAGGGCAGTATGAACGACCAATTATATTAGATAATTTGAACTTTCACAGATTTCTCAGATGAAGTGTATGAAACACAATACCAAGGGATCATTAGGCAGCACAAGCTCCCTAAGCACGTGTAATTGTTTGCTGGATGCTTTGTAGGTTGTGAGGACTTTCTAAGGTAAGGTTTAATTATTTATACTTAATAAAAAATACGTTGAGGCAGCAAAATGCCGCAGGGGCAGCACATTCCAACATTTAAGGCTGTCAATACTAAAGAGGGGTTAGAGATCCTGCCACTAATATTGAGTCATCCCTTTGTGCATCACACACTGTCTGCTCGTGCCAGTTTAATTAGGAATTTCTCAGGTGTGGGTTGTCTCTCCCTCGATGTCTGTACACTGTCCAGAGCTGTAGGGCTTGATCTCAGCTGGGACCCCGAGACACTAATGCCACAAAAGTATTACTAACAACAGTAAAGCAGTTCTTTGATCACACTGAATTTCGAGAATTTGGTGCAGCAATGGTTCAAAAATGAGTAGTGACCTGACAGAACCTTATTTCTCCTCGTGCAGCCACAATCTGGCAAAGCAAGGCAAAGCATTAAATTCCTCTCTGCTGAAACACTACCTGTTTAAATGGGGTTACTGGAAGAGTGAATGCAGCATTCTGAGTATAAAGATGCTCAGGATTAATTTGTAAGCATAGAGAGGAAAAAAAATAAGGAAAAAATGTTCGTTTAGGTATAAATAAATAGTTAGCTCTTTAAATGTTTAACAATAAATTGATTGTACATGTAGAACATAGACTGGCTTTCTTCCAGCTCTGCAGAATCCTAATTAGTGGTGTTGGAACTGTGTATTTGTGTAAGTGATTAGACTGTTACAGTGATCCACACAGAGTTAAGAAACTGTGCAGATGATTACTGATTATGGAAATGTTTACAGGATCTGAATGAAGTGACCCACAGAGTTCCCTGGTATCCTCTTACCCCAGAGCATTGCAAAATGTATCCCCACGGCAGCCGGTGTCACCCCTGGGCTGCCCAGAGTAACCGCTGCTCTTTCAATCTGCTTCTAAAGCATTTCTAAAGTTTCTTCTGAGGTCTTTTTTTAGGACTTGCCGTAATATCAGAGTTCCTAACAACCATGTCCGCTCCTATAAGCACATTTTCCTGTTCCCTGAGCATTTTGCCTTGAACTTGCACCTCGGAGATGAGCGAGGCTGGGGGTGGGCACAGAAGTGCTGTGTGCTCTCCAGTTCGACCTCTCCTGCTTACACCAGGACTGGGGACACAGTCTCCATCTAATCCAGCACTCTCCTCCCCTCTGTGGTTTATCTCGAGGGTGATCCATGGGACAAGCCTTACTTCTGAAAGTCCAGGTTAAATTTTCACAGCAGGTCAGGATCTCGCCAATTCTCTCCCGGCAGGCAGCTCTTCAGCTGCTCAGGGTTCCTTGACAATCAAACCTACTCCTTGTTTTGTGTTCTACAGAAAGCACACTGTGCTGGTTCCTGCTGATTAGGACACCTTTTTTTTTTTTTTGCAGACTTTCACAGAAGTCAGAAAAATGCAGTGAGACCCAGCCTAGCTTGGAAGAGCCCTTGAGCAGCAACTGCCACATATTCTGTGACTGAATATTTAAAAAAAAACCTAGACTGAAGAGGAATTTGGAGTCTGACTCAAACCACTATCTAAATGGAGCCTCCACCAAAGTTTTGGGCTTTTCAGTTCCTGAGTTTTGGTTCTGGCCCATCTCCAGCAGAACCACAGATCTGGCAAAGATTTTCAGAATTAGGGTAGCCAGAAACCCACTTATCAGGCCTTCAAACTATCAACTAACACTCCCCCAACCCCAAAACAAACTATACAGGGGAAAAATAAATAAATAGGAGCATCACTTACTGATATCCTTCAAAATTATGCTCACAACATCTGACAAATACATATTCCTCTAAATAAAATAATATGCTTCAGATGGAGGTTTAACTGTAAAAAGGAACACTACACTTCTTTTTCCCTTTCTGCCTTGGATACAAATAGTTCATCCAGAAACCAAATTAATTCAAATTTCACCAGAATATGTACTTTTAGGGAGAAATTGAACTGCAGGCTGGTGTATCATGACTCTGGAAGGGAAGGGAGCCAATGTCTCACAGCCACACAAACTCAGGTGATGACCAGGGAATTCAGTGGAACCCCTTCCACCACCTCCTGACAAGCTCCTGTGGTAAAATCACATCACTAGAAATTGTCTGGTTTAGGGAGTGGTTAAAAAAAAATGGCAAGAACACCAGCCTAACTTTTTAGGGCTCACCTAAGAAGCCTCAGAACGCTGAGGGCTTTCCCTCCGCCCTCCTCCAGTAATTGCTATTTAAAGATCATTTGAATGACCTCCTAGTACATCTTAGCCATCTTTGTATTTACTTGTCTGGTAAAACCCAATCCTTCATCAGGCCAAATAGTCAAAGAGATGGAAAATTTAAACCTTTCCAGCTCCTGAAGGAAAGTTTCTCCCAGCAGCTGTCTTGCTTTATGAAAGCATGAAGTCAGTACGTCCAATCTCATGCCATCAATCACCGCGGCTGACGTTTCCTGCAAACTGTGTCCACAAGACAAACGGGGAAAGGGAACCTAAAAGGAACAACAAATTGCCAAAAAGCAGATGGAATTATGTGCTCTTGTTTATAGTTGGCCGTTCAAATGAGCCCGGTCTAAATGCCTTCCCCCTCGGAATTATAGCACTAAGCAGTCATTTGCATCACTGCTGAAAACACCTGACACTCGTATTAAGAAATATTGGGTTTAATTGCAGTCCATTAAAATGTGGAAATGTCTTCAACGTAGGATTAATGATTTAAGTGAACTGTCGGCTCTCAGAGTATTTTTAGGCCCTCCTCCTGCAGATGCAAACATCCTCTTGCTCCCCTCCCGCCCTGAACTTTTGTGAAAAAGGTCTGCCACATGTTTCTCATCTCCAGGCTTTAGGTAAGTAGCATTTAAACCGACTCTGAACATCCAGCATCTATGATTTGTGACTTTCAGAAGAGTGTTTGTGTACACAAAAGGATGTTAAATTGTTGTTTTGACTTTAAGCTAAATAATTTTCATTTCCTCTTACGGTGAATATTTTCTCCACATACCAAAACAGGATTTTGGTTTTGTCAGTTCTTATATATGCACAGGAATGAAGTTACAGGCTGGGTGGAACACACTGACCGCTGGTGCTCCCTTTCTAAATTCCCTTTACATACACAGTTAGCTTTTGTCCCAGACAAAACCTGCACTTGGATTTCAGTTGCCCTGGCATTTAAGTCTGCAGGGAGGACGAGGGGAAGAGCTGTTGGCGCTGACAATTTTAAAATCAAAGTGAAAAAATCATTAATTGGCTTGGATTCAGTGCATTTGATACTCTGAACACAAATATAAACGTTGTTATTATCCGGGGGAAAAAAAATCTGCTTCTTGGGCGAAATCACCGGGACTTAAACTGTGAAACAATTGTTTGACATCCTGGGATACTAAAAAGAGAGCTGCCAGTATCCAAGGAGGGAGTGGGGGTCAAAACTAACAGCATTTCAACTGAAAATCACTTCTGGAATTCACCCCAGCTAAAATCCCCAGTCCCACTAGCCCTCTGAAGTTGTCAGGTGTGGCCCAACACTGACCACTGAAGTTCTGCTGGATGGAATAATGCCAGTCCCTTTCCCACCCCAGGATCATCCAACCAAGACCTGCAAGGCTCTGGCTCACAACTCACCAACTCAGTCCTGGTTCACCACAATAAACTGTGGAAGGTGGAGGGGGCCCAGCAATCCAAGGGGTCTGAAGATGGATACCCTCATGAACACATCGTCTGTCTGCCAGCCTGGAAAGCACTGCTCACTGCTGTGCCCCTCTCAGTGGGTTCCCAGATCCTATATTTATTTATCATTGCCCTCTCTTTCCTTTCATAACCTAAGAACCAGGAAATTCAGAATCCTTCAGACATATAAATCTGCCTGGGTCAGCTCTGGAGCTCCTGGACGTGAGTGTGGACGGTGTGTAAATACAGGTGCCATGTCAGCAGCCTTCCAGGTCGGTCAATCAAAGCCAAAACAAAAAAACACCCTACAAGCTGAAATCATATTTACCATGGAAATGAAAGGAAAAATCAGACATGACGTTCAAGCACAGAAAAAAAATTCAAACCCTTCTTTCTCACTATTCAGCAAATTGGTCACGATTCTCATCGTGTGTCTCAAAGGGAAAATACAGGAGAGTCACACGATGTCTGCAGGGTAAAGGCCAGAAAAGCACAAAAATTGTACATGGAGCTTGGGGTTTTGAGAGGTTAAAGCTGTGCCTTAAAAAAATAAAGATAATACCTGGCCACTTGTAGTATATTTGTCGTTTAACTCGTACAGAAATTGGTGCTTTACATTTAAAGAAAAGTATGAAAAATCCCTAATTATAGTCTCCTGTATATGTCAGAAACATCACAGTGTCCCATCATTTCCACAAGATGTAATTTCTTAGGTTCTTTTCCCTGCCATTCCCACAGAGAGACACAAAAACGGTCTTAATTCTCACATATCTGTTATTTGAAAACAGGTCTGGAATATTGTCAGCCTGCGCCCGTGCACATTATTTATGGTACGTGAGAGATCAGCAGCATTCAATTACTAAAAATACAGTTCCCCTGACTAGGGTTGGCTACACTCGTAGCACATCCAGCTCCTCATTTTCAGCACTGTCCTATCTACACAAAGCCTAATGTTTGGTAGGTTTTACAACACCTTTTAAAATGTTGTACTTCAGAAGTTAAAATGTTTTTGTTCCAGCTTTTTGGCATGGCTGTGTTTAGAAACATCTCGTGCCTGCAGAAAGGTGAGGTGCAATTAAGTTGAAGCTCAGTTTAATGCACTGCCATCCTTTTGGGAAACGAGTCCTTCAACCCCTCTTAGCACCACTGAGCCTTTTCTTTCAAGTAGGTGGAAGCACCACAGTTTACTTCAATACCATTAAAAAGCACGGAATTTTTGAAATCATCTGACCACGTTTTTCCCACACACATTTTTTTCTCGTGCTGCCCACGCTCAGCAACCAAAAGGATGAACCATTCAGCAACCCTTTTGGGGTTACCTGAACGTGACTGACAGGACTTTCAGGTGCCTAAAGACAGGGCAGCACCTGAAGATGGACTGCACCCCTCAGGCCCCCAGCAGGATGGGACCCGGGTGTTGAGGATTTCATTTCCAGCTTTTCCACCTCAGATTTCTATCAGTATGACCAATGTAGCGTTTCCATTAGGATGAACAAAACACCATGTCCTGTGATACAATGGCTGGAGGTTCAATTGTTGCAATAGATGT
>JAWWES010000024.1:19926415-19937193 GCA_035583135.1 Lophotriccus pileatus | reverse complement strand
CCATCCCTGCTGCTCACAGCAAACCAGCTCTGTGTGCCCTCCTCCTGCACCATCCCTGCTGCTCACAGCAAACCAGCTCTGTGTGCCCTGCTCTGCTGAGCAGCTTTCCAAACCCTCCACACACTGATTCCCTGGGGCCTGGAGTCCCTCAATTCCCACACACGAGGAGCCCGACTGCTGAATTCTCTCTAATATGGGTTTGGAAGAGCCCTTGAAATGCAGAGATACTGCAATAAAGTCTGTGTTTCCAGGATGTTTTGGGATTAGTGGTAAAAAAAAACACTTTCAGGAACAAGCTGGAGCAACTGCTGTGTATTAAAGCAGGATGGAAAAAGTTATTCTATTGATGCCAGGTCTGTTAGTCCACTAGCTAAATGATTAATGTTGATAATTCCTCTCCAGCAGACTCATTAAACCTGAACTTATTTTTCTTACAGGCCTTTGACATTTCCTACTTTCTTAATATCAGAGGTAATGACAGTGGCGTGATTATATACTTATTCCTTTCCACCTTCAAGCAGTTTTCTTTGGCAGGAGTTACTTTTTCAGCAGAAAACCTGCACACGAGTATTCATTCTTTCCCAAAAACTGTTACAGCTCCATTAGCAACACTAAATGGCAGTGCCTTAGAGGAATGCACAACAACCCTTCTAAAAATTAAATAGTCAAGGTATTCAGAGCAGCACCACGAGAAAGATATTTTCTAAAGAAGTGCAATTTCTAATGGGGGGGGGGCCTGCACCCTCCCCCCACATTTCTTTTAGATTCTGTTGTCAAAAAATGTCCAAGTTAAACAAAGAAGAAATTACAGAATGAATCTGGAGCTTAGCCTTGAAGAATTAGGTTTCACTCTAATTGAGATCATACGCTGCATGTGCAGTTTTGGCACATAAGCCATATTAATCAGAAAGTCTTTAATCGTGGATAATTTCTCCTGTGTGTGCCAGATTGGGCATTCTGCTGCTGGCCCAGCTTCTAAGTCTGTTTAAGAGTCCACCTTTGACTTCATAAACACCCGCTTACAAAATTGGGGTCAACTTCCTCCTATGAAGGCACGTTACGCTGGCGCTAAAAAAATGCCCTTAATGATTAAATTGCATCTCAGATGGAAATAAAACTGTGCAGATTCCAAAGCAGTGACTGTTTCAGTGATTACAATTTGTGTTGGAAGTAGCCCCTGCTCCAGCCCGGCTCTCTGTGATGTGCACAACGGATGAAAACCAGGGAGGATGATCCAATAGCCACAGTATGAAACCTGATGACTGACTGAGCATCATTTAATCCTCTGTTATTACACTACTGCCCAGATCCAACAAGAGAAAGAGTAAATAGGACACAAAAATGTTTGCTGCATTCAGGGGAGGGTGAGTGACTAATGACATGCCAGTGCTGACTGGATTTTCCTCCCTTTGCAGTGGGAATGGAGGTGGAACTACTCAGCCCCACAAACACGGATGAAACCTTGTTCCTGCCAAACTGGAGTATGATTTCTGAGCTCCCATGACCTCAGTGGAGTCCACAACATCATACCAAAAGCTGGGCCATGTTTGCAGGAGATCAAAATTAACAGCACTCCTCCTACTGAGAAGTGTTATCACTCCCATCGCTCGTGCCTTCTGTTAGGTTATTGCTATACTGAAAACTTCAATATCCATAGTGCACACACAGGTCTGTAAAACCCACCTTAGATTTGTCATAATGCACAGCCTCTTAGAATAAATGGATCCTTCTGCAAATTTCTGCACCTGTAGATTCAAAAAGAGCTTTTGTCCCCAGTGCTCCGTTTGATATTTAAGCTAGTCAGCAGCGTGACACCCACGAAAGATAAAACTACTGCTGCAGAATTACCCTTGTTTGGGTTTTAAAGTAATAAAGCAAAATCAACTGCAGCATAATATACAGTCCTCTAAAAAAAAAAAAAAGAAAAAATATTCCAAAGGGAAGCCTCCTTTCTCCAGCATACCACTCCCATGAAACATCTCACACGCTGCACTCACATCCATCATTTATTTTAGCAGTGACTGCTGGACTTTCCATTATAAAATTTCCAGCTTCAGACATCCCTCCTCATTTCTGCAGCTTCTCATTAGCTGGTCCAGCCTGCCCCACTCTCCGTGTCTCTCCCTGCTTCTCCACTTCCCAAAAGCAAAATCTTGCCTCCTCTTTCTCTCTTTACACGTTATTATCCACTTTCCACATTCCACGTGGGAAGGCTGTGCTAAATATTATCTCTCCACCTAATTAACTCAAGGAATTTTTTAAATCTGGCAAGGTTTAGACTTTCCTCCTTTGCCCATAGGTATTGCAGTGTGCCTCCTTTCCCCCCTCCAAGTGGGTTTATTGCAGGTGGGTTCGGCTTCTGAAGGAGGACCTGAAGTTTTGCACGTTGGAAAATCAGGAGCTACATGCTCAGGGCTCACCCCAGGGCAGAAGAACTGAGGAAACCAAGAGCTTTAGCTCCCATAAAGGCTGTTTGGATGCTTTGGATGCTTTTCAGGAAAGGGATGACTGACTCTCCTGAGGTTTTTTTTTTATTTCCATTTATAAGGTATCTTTTCAAGCGTTTATCACCGGGATAATTCTGCTCCTTGCCAGGTTTGCTGTGCCTTTCCATGGGAGACACAGATCAATGGCTGGACATCAGGAGGAATTTCTCCATGGAAAGGGTGGTCAGGCACTGGCAGGGGCTGCCCAGGGAGGTTTGGAGTCCCCACCCCTGGAGATGTCCAAGAAAGGACTGGACATGGCACTCAGTGCTCTGGGCTGGGGGACAAGGTGGGGATCAGTCACAGGTTGGACTCTGTGGTCTGTGAGGTCTTTTCCAACCTCAATGATTCTGTGCAAATATTTCTATGGACTTCAAATACAATATATTTAATCCTAAAAGCGTTTCCAGTGATCACATCTCTCTTCCAACAATTCATATTCCATTGCTTTCAGAGAAACACAGTAAATTTAAACCATCATCAGCACAAGAAGGGTTAGAAAAAATCCTACATATTAATGAGATAATCATTAAATAAAATATATTAAAAAAGAAAGACAGACATTAAAGGGCTGTTAAACCTCTGAAGGTATCACTGTCTGTCAGTGCAAGGCAGGTAATTGCTGCCTGGTGACACCATCACATGGAGCAGAGGTGAGTGGTTAACACAGATATTCAGTTACTCTCAAAAGCTAAATCAGGACTTAAAATCAAATTACCTGAGCTTGGTAAGGCATGGCTTGTAGGCTGAGTTATGGTGTCTTTCCATAAATATCCTCTTGGACTGCAGAAAAAGTCAGGGAATACCACTAAACGAAAAATCAGAATTATAGAGTTTTCTCTGAATTACATCATGTTTTTATATGCAGATTGACAAATAAGGAAATCTATAAATAGTAATAAACCCAAAATAAATAAAACCAAAGCAAAAATAGTAATAAATTCAAAATAATTGTATTTTACTTTTCTTTGCTAGAGTTGGGAAAAAATGATCCTCTTCACCTTTGACATTTTGAATGAATCATTCTTATGAATGAAGGAATTCAGTGTTCAAGTCAGGTCATGGATCAGGTAGGTCTTTAACCAGTACCATTGTAAAATAACCTCTAGCCCCTCAAATCAGTCCGACTCAATGCTTTAATGAAGTTCAGCTTCATTAAAACACTTGGAAAGGGGGTAGGGAGATACCTGGATATGAAAGGATAACTCTTCTAACTTCTCAGAAGTTCTTTGTGGTACAGTCTGACATTATGATTGTTGACATCTGCTTTGCATATTTACAAACTCATTGGTTCTGTGTTTTTATTTCACTTACAAGCTTTATACCTCGTTTATTCCATGAAATAGTTTTAGCACAACACCTCCTCTTATTAAAATCTATGTGAAGCATATGTTATATTAAAATATTCAAAATTAAATTAAAAATAAAATTAAAATATTAAGGCACGCTTTTTTCACAAACTGTGTGAACAGCAACAAAATTCAGTCCATAAATTATTTCTCCTCTAGGAAAAAGGAAAAAGGTTCTTCTTGCATTGCACCAGCTAATGAAAGAATAAGAATCTGCTGACTGATGGTTAAGAAAATGGATAAATATTTAAAAATAAAAAATAAACTGCCTTTTTATTTTGGAACCGGGGAAATTGGAACCACAGAGGAGGAAATTAAGGGCCACATCACTGGATACAATCCGTGGAAAACCTGTTCTTCATGTGTCTTCCTTCCAAACCAGCTTTTCCTTATCTGGCTATGCAAGTCTAACAGGAAAAGTGTATAACAGTGCTGATTTATGGCTGAATTGATGGGTGTCAGCCCGAGTTATCTCACTATTTCTTTTAGTAACACTCAGCAGAATGAGAATGTAAACTCCAGAGCAGAGCACGCAAAGGATCGGCCCTCAGCCCCCACGGGCAGGTCTTGGGCTCATTGCTCCGATTCAGAGGGCAAATGGCTGCAGACAGCTGAGCTCCCCAGGGATTTCATCCCCAGGGAGATAACGGGGCAAGCCTCCCACCCACTGCAGCCAGTGGGAGCTTTGCCCCCAGTGCCAGATATTCCAGCAGGGCCGAGGAATCGCTGCCGGAGTTAGGGCAGCCTTTGGCGAGAGATGGAGCAAAACCACCTTCTCTGAAAGAATGTTCACTTCCCAGGGAGATAATGGCACCATTCACCAGCAAGAATGACATGTTTAATCTGATGGATTGAGCATCCTTTAATCCTTCCAGCTATCCATTAAACTGTTTATCCCCAACATAAATTGTTCCAGCCATAAATTTACACCGGCTGAAGTGCCCATCCTTCTGCTCCGTGCTCAGCCACAACCACAACCACAATCTTTGTATTTTCTGACACACATCTACAGATTTTCAAGGCTTGTATTGTCTAAACTTAAACTCCTAAGGCAGGCCAAGTCGAAGCTGAATTTTCCAGTAAGAGTATTCCGACATTTAGGAAATACAATCTGTGTGTAAAAGGCATGTTTCTTAGATTGCAACCCAAATTCGTGTTCTACAGTCTCCAGATCGGAGGAACTTAGCCAAAAAGACCTCTTTACAAATGTTTTGCATCACTCTGGGCCCCAACCAGTGTTTGCTGGAGTTAGTCTGATCCTTGCCCAAATTATCTGGAGAGGATTTGCAACACAGTCACCTTAATACCAGCGTCCATTATAAGGTGAGAGAAAAAGCAAATGTGTTTCCTTAGCACAAACCACTGGACAGTTTTCTGGACTGGGAATGGTTTTCTTGGCTTCCTCCATCCAACCCTCCTCAGGCCACAGTTAACCTTTTGATTTCTGGCGTACAGGGATTTTTGTGGGCCCTGCAAACATACACGTGTCGTGGGGGGTGTGGGATGCAGGGCAAAGATGAGCTACACACAAACTTCACAGCCCCCCACTCTGCTGTAACTGCAGAGAAAGCAAAGAGCAGCCACTGACCCGGCCTTTCTGCTCCCAAATTTGACACAACTGTAGTGAACAGAGTGGGAAACAGTGACACTTCAGTAATCCTTAGTAAAGCATTTGTATAGCATAGCATTAGTAATTTGATTCCCAATTAGGGGACATCAACGATATCCTAAATTATCAACTCTGATTCAGGTATATCAGCCAAGGATATGTGTATTCACAAAGGTACACAAAGAAATTGAAACTTGCAAGAGTTAAAAAAACGTTAGTTTTTCTTTTTTCTCCTTAAGCTCTGAGTAGTGATTCTCTTAGAAATAAGTAATTTATTACAAAATTCTATGCAACAGGTTATCTAAAGGGAGGTGGCAGTGAAGAGACCACATTTGCTGTGGTCCTACAGATGTAGATGTGCAGGAAGTTTCCAGGAGCTGTAGTTGAATGCTAAATTCCCATGACAAGTTAGGCAGTGGAAAGTTTAACTGTTCCCATAAAGTAAATCCCTAAATCCTCAGGTGAACTTACAGTGAGGATTTGTATACAGCAAGGAAAGAAGAATGTTAAAACAAAGGCATTGAGACACCAGTTCAGACCATCTTGGTTTTCTAAGAATCTCATTTGAGTATAATTCAGTCGCTTATAAAAACATATCACAGAATCACAGTTGGAAGAGACCCTCAAGGATCATCCAGTCCAACTCCTGGCACTGTACAGACACCCCAACAATCCCACCCTGTCCCTCAGAGCGTTGTCCAACCCCTCCTGGAGCTCTGGCAGCCTTGGGGCTGTGCCCACTGCCCTGGGGAGCCTGGGCAGTGCCAACCACCCTCTGGGGGAAGAACCTTTCTCTGAGCTCCACCCTGAGCCTGCCCTGACACAGCTCCAGCCATTCCCTGGGGGCTGTCCCTGCTCCCCCCAGAGCAGAGATCAGAGCTACCCCTTGTGAGGAGCTGCAGACCCTGATGAGATCTGAGCTCAGTCTCCTCTTCTCAAGCTGAACACTCCAAGTGCCCTCAGCTGCTCCTCTTACAGCGTCCCCTCAAGGCTCTTGGCCATCCTCATGTCCCTCCTTTGGGTGCTCTCTAACAGCTTCAGATCCTTCTTGCCATTGTGGTGTCCAAAACCACACACAGCACTCGAGGTGAGACCACATCAATGCAGAGTGGAGAGGGACAGTCACAAATATCACCTGTATTATGCTGCAGTAAATACTGCCAGTATATGAGTTTTGTAGAAGATGTTGAAGAGAAGTGCACTTATTTTTCTTAAGAACTTAATTGTAGTGCCATACCAAAGTCACGTTTATATTCATGTGTGTAAGTCATTTTATGAAAGCTCTCCATGCAAAAATTAAAGCACAAACCTTGCTCATACAAGACTTGCAAATCCAGAGGAAACACTCTGTCATGCACAGGTAAACCTGGCCTGGCAAACACCTCCCTGTTGGAGCTGAACAGTAAAGAGGATCTGAGTCAACCCATCACTTCCCTCACCAAATATCCATGATGCCTTTCAGTTCCCACAGACAAAACCTGCAGTGGGTGTTAGATCAGAAATCTGTATGGCTTGGAAAGAACACTTATTTACCAACAAGGAAAATCTTCTAAAAATGCTTGATTTAAATAAACAGAGGGTGCTGTTGAATACCAAGTAAAGCTGCACAGAAACACTGTGAATATTTCACCCCATGTTAATCCTACCAGGAGTAATTAAAAAAAAAAACAAACTTGTCTCCCCTTGCTTTTTCTTGGCTTTTTTTTCTTCAGTTTTGGGTTGCGTGCAATCTAGAACAATTCTACTGCAGAAATGCAGTAGGTAGGGCGTGTTCTCTGTAATCTCTATAACCTTCTGATGTTTGATTAGAATAGTCCTATTTGTTCTTAAAACAAGCCTGAATAATATCCATAATCACCTGGGAAGTTGCTCCCTTACCCCGAGAAGAAACTTCCCCAGGATCTTAAGAATAAATGTGTCTCTCCCTCTTAAACTTTACATTCTTGATATCATTTTTAATAGACCCACAGATCAGGTACATGGTCCCAAAGGCAGCAGTGCCTCCCAGGCCCCCTCCTGCCACTGACTCGGAGCTGCCTGGCTGGGATACAAGGGAATGAGGGGAATAAAAGACTCTGTGTATGTGTGGGGAACATAAATGCGATATTAATTATTAATTTTGACAAGTCTGAATACCTTAATAATGTATTATTTTAAGCTGCAGGCTTTTTAAAAAGCCATTGAGGCTGAAATGAGCTGACTTTGTGGCTTGGACTCTCACTCCTCAGCATACAGAAAACGCACTGTGGCAACAAAATGTGCTGTGACAGGTTTTGGCCAGCGTGGTCTTGTTTTGTATATTAAAAGGGGCTGATAAATACAATGTTTAAAGTGAAAGGGTTGGAATATATCAGCCAGCAAACACTAAGTGTTAACCAGCCTGTCAAGAGAGAAAAGATGATTTAAATTTGTACTTGCACAAACTGCCTCATAAACTGGTTCCCTCCTACTTTGGCACTCTTTAGGAGCATGATACAGGTACAGTAACATCATTTCTGTAGCAAAAGCAGATTATTTGTGCAGCAAAATCCACCATGAAACTAATCCTATTCTATTCTGCAAATTAATTGAGGGAGGAATTATATCAGATTTGTGTTATCTATTGGGCTGTTTGCAATAAGAATTTCAGGAGTACTCAGGGAAGCTTCACTTTTGACACCAACCCCAACATCAATACCAAGCCCAACTTTAAAACCCACTGGAAACATTTAAAGTGTTTCCTACTTATGAATCCCAGAAAATTTTACACCTGTTAATCAGAGAAAAACTCACAGCAATTCCCACAATTATGTGTTACAACCTTTGGGAAGCAGATTCCAGAAGAGAAGGATTCATGACCTTGAACACAAAAGGACTCTCCAAAGCTGCCTCTTGGCACGGACAAGCTGAGGGCTTTATCTGAGAGGGGCAGGGATTTGTAAGTCAAAAATGAAATAAAGCACCAGAGTAATGATGGACATATTTTTAACAGTGAGACTAAGGGGGTTTATGTATAAATATATGTATAAAGTTATGTATAAAATGAAGTTGAGGTTTTAAGTTTCTATTCCTCAGTGGTACAGAGCGAGTAGTAGGAGTACTGAGGAGCTTTCAAAAAAGACAAATTTAAAAATCACAATCAAAAGAAATTACAGTTTCATCAAGCTTTTTGATCCTTTTCAAGCCAGTTCAGTGATACCCAGGAGCTTGACTCCTGATTTTGAGCTAGGATTGACAGTTTTACAACCAGTGGGAGATAAAAATCAGGTACCTTATGCCAAGTCTTGCTATTCATAAATTCAGTCCCTGACACATAAAGAGGTTTTATTGAACATGAAATTTGACTAGAAATGAAGAGACACATTTTGGGTTTGAGGAAACAGGAGGGCAAACAAATTCTCTTCCTTCCTAAATGTACCACACACACATATGGCCCCCCAAAACCCCTCAGGATGGTCAAAACTCTAATGAAACCTGGTTTTCTTATCTCATTTCCTCAGAAATCAGCAATTTGCATTGCAACAAACAGGGATTTTGAAAAGGCCAAAAAAAATTTTCCCAAGCAGCATCAGAAGATCCACATGTTTAAGCACCCAAAATCCTATTTAAATTCCCAGATTTAGGCAGGAAATAGATCATAATTTTTGAATGGTGCAAATCATTCACCCTTCTCTCCAACTTTGTCAATAGTTTGTTTCAAGGGAAAAAGGTGTGGAGTTCTCAGTCTAATTCCCACAAGCTGCAGTGATAATACCACATCCACCACCTCGTCTGCACATGTATATCCAATATTTTTTTTAGTCCTATTGAATGAAAACAGTAGGAAATGAAAAGAACAGCTGAAACTCAAGCTGTTAAGACATGCAAATGCCATTTCTTATAGAAAATAAAAATCTCTTTCCCAGTGGTTACAATAAACATTAACTCTTGAATTGTGTAGAACAATAAGAAAAGCATCCAGTTGGGTACAATTACCAGAATCTCCTGTTATGGCATTTTTCATTAAGCCTAAGCCACACATATTCCCCAACTGTTGTTTAATAAAGCCAATCTGACTCTAAATGTCATCCTAAAGCCTGTAAAGGCAAAAAAAAAAGCTCAATCAACTTCAACCAGCCACTGATGGCCCCAATTCTGTAAAAACCATCCCTAAAACTCGCTGTGCCCAGCCCTTTAACACGTGCAAAACCCTTAGCCCTGCTGACATACCAAAACTTGAGAGCGTGCTTTTAAGATGGGATCTCTGCCAAAGTAAAGACTGAGATTTAACAGGAACAAAGCATCCCAAAATTTAAGCAAATCCCTAAAAATAGCTGTTTCTTTTGTGAGGACCGGTATTGTTGGCTTCTTCCTGTGTGTTCAATTAATCAACAAAATCCTTTTAAGCAAGGATTAAATTGCAGTTACTACCAAGAAACCCTAGCAATATACACTATTTGAATGGATTTTGGACTAAATAAACTCTTGCCTCATTTTTTTTTACACAATTATGAACACAAGGATGTATTTCCCAGACACATGTGAAAGATGCATTGTGAAATAAATGTGTGTTCTTCTTCCCCTGTATGATACAGCATTCTTCTGATGATTTTAATCATGCTGGGAGAAACTGCTCACTCCAAGCAGCTGCTAAAAAAGACAGAGCTTTTTATCCTTTAAATATACTACTAAAAAAAAAAATAAGTCTAAATCACAAGAACCCGTGGTAGATATTTAATGCCTCATGAATTAAATCGAGTTATGCCCTGTACAAAGGTAAAGTTACCCCAACTCACTTGTAGCTCTCAAAGCTTGAAGTATTTGGTCAGATTGCAAACCAATGTGTCATTTTATACACATTATTATAATATGCATACAAGACTAGATATATATTTTATGGAGTCATGGCATGAGCCCTGTGTCTTCCCTACTGAGCACTCAAGATGCCATCTGGCTGATGGTGGCATTCACCTGGATGGTCCTAAATCCCATCAGCCTGTTCCCTCTGACTCCCTGGTCTCAATGAGAATGGGAAGGAAGAAGCTTCTCTACAGAGCAATATGTTCAGAGGGGTTAGAGGCAGTGACAGGGGAGGTTCAGATCACATATGGGAAAAAAAATTCCCTGAAACGGTGGTCAGGCAATGGAACAAGTTGCCCAGGGAGGTGATGGAGTCCCTGTCCCTGGAAGTGTTCAAGAAGTGTTGGATATGGCCCCTGGGGAGGTAGTTTAATGATGGGTTGAGAGTTGGACTGGATGACCCTGAAGATCTCTTCCAACCTTGATGGAGACCGAGGGAAGACCTCAGTGCAGTTCCAACTGCCTGGGCAGGGGCAGAGGAGGGGCAGGACTGAGCTCTGCTCTGGGGGGACCAGG
>JAWWES010000024.1:19901983-19917966 GCA_035583135.1 Lophotriccus pileatus | reverse complement strand
CATCAGACCCTCCACACTCCCCCATCCACTGCACATCCCTCTCCCACCGCCCTCTGCAGTTTCCCACACTCCAGAGGGGAAAGAGCAGCATCAAGACTGTGCTTTGGGGATTTTTTTTTTTTTTGCGGGAAGTGCCCTCCTAGCATTGCTCTAGGATCGATTTTTTTCTTCCAGAAGGGCAGAGTAGATCTCCCCTTGCCTTGCAGGTGTGGAGCAGAGAATCAGGGCCAGGCCACCGCCCCCAGCAGCAGGACACCCCCTCGCAACACCACCCCGGTGTCCCGTCCTGATGGAGCACCACCTCGTATAAACACCCACGTCATTAATCTTCAAATCCCCCGGCTCCACGGAGCTATATTTAAATTGACATTGATGAAAAAGCAGAACCTTCCTCAGGTTTTCTTTGAGATGCTTCATAAAGAGGGAATTTAGGATGTTTGTACTGGAAACTCACCTAAAGGGGGGTTTTGTTAAGAAAGCCATCATAACAGTTTGCTGATTACTTGTGACCTGATTAGCCCTTAAACATGGGAAGGACCCACTTTTTCCAGCCTGCAGACTATGCAATTCTACTTCATTCCCAGGGAAAACATGCCCTGTTTTACCTACACTGGTAATTCAAAGGGTGGAGTTCCCTAGCCAGGATGCATTTCTGCCAGAATAAATGTGTTATGCCAATACAGCTTATCCCACACAGAAAAGGGAACAAACATCGGGTGTATTAGCTACAAATACACTTTGCTGGCCCCAGAATTATACAGCACTGGCAAACGACACTCAGCTGGGGGAGCAGCTTTTTTGGCAGCTTTGGGGTGCTGCAGAGCGAGATCATTCCCAGAGGCAGAAGAGGGCTCTGAGGGGAAATTAGAGCGCTGAACAAAGTCACCCAGATCTTCCCCAAGGCTGCTGTTGGACACCTCTGAGTGTCTGGGCTGACACAGCTCTGCTGCTGCAGTGTTGTGGACGTGGGTATCACCCATCATAGTCTGACAGCACCCACATTGGTTCATTACAGCTGTAAAAGGTAATTAGAATGTGAAATAATTACGCTGCACTAACCTAAATTATCCACCAGCTGAGGCCCGGTGTAATTTCCTTGTGGTCGTTCACCAGCCAACAAAGTTTACTGGTGCTGGCCGAGGAAAGCCCCAAAGCCCTGTTTTTAAATGCCCGGGGATATTTTCAAACACCTTTGAAAGGGCTGTCACTGACGGCTGGTGGTACTTGATTTGGCTTTTCAAACAGAATCATAGAATCTCCGGATTATTTGGACTGGAAGGGACATTAAAGATCAGTTCATTCCACACCCCGGTCGTGGGCAGGGACTACCCATCCACTGGAGTGTAACTCACTGGGACCCGCCTGCTCCCGGCTCCGAGCTGCTGCCACTGAGGTGTGATGCCACACTAGCCAGCCCGGCACCCGGAGAAGCTGCGGGAAATTATGGGAAGGTAAACTTCGACAGAAAACAATACACGAAACCGTTAAAAGGTAAAATAATCTAAAAATATAATTGTTGCAGTGAAAAAAATCCAACAACAACAACAAAAACGAACCAAGCAATAAAAAAATCCCATTAGTCAGGTATATTGCCAGATAACTCTAACAGGCTTCTCCTGTGCCCGAGAGGACTCTGGGTTCCATTAGCGTCGGTGAGGAGGCGGGAGGGCTCCTCGGCGCGGCTCACTCTCACTCAGGGCTGGACCTGGCTCCTTCCGAAGCGAAAGGTGGTCCTTGAAGCCGTCACCAGGACGCTCCTGGGCGGGCGGCTGCAGCGGGAGCCCGGCAGTGCGGAGGTCGTGGCGCTGGAGGTACAGTGTGTTCATTCACAGCGCGTTCACACGGGCAGTGGGAGTCCGGGACCAGCTGGGCGCTGTCCCACCCGGTCTGTCCTGCTGGAAGGAATCGCCGAGTGGGAGATGGCAGAACAGCGCTGAAGAGCCTAGGAGGCTCCAAGGCACGGAGTCAGCCCCACACGGGACGGGGCTCTCGGGCATCTGCCAGCGGGCGAGAGAAAGTTCCCCCGAGCGCCCTCGGAGCTTTTCCTGCCGTGAAACAACAAGAAAAAAAATTATCTCTGGATCCTGCGGGGAAGCGGCCGGCGCAGAAGCCTCGGAGAGAGGCCCCTGCGTGGGGTCACAGCCTGCGCTGCCCCGGGGACCCCATGCGGGACCGGCCCCGCTGCTCGACACCGGCTCTGCAGAAAACCACCTTACCAGAGCATCCCAAACCCCTCCTGCTCTTCTCTCCCGCTGTCTACGAGAAAAAAAGAAAAAAAAAATTACAATAAAATAATTTACCCTATTTAATGCCTCCGTGGTCTGCGGAAAAATAATCACTTTATGGTCTGCGAAAAAATAATCACTTCTCCGCCACTTACTCAAGTGTGAAAAGAAAACATCAACATTCTATCGCCAGCGCGATAGCACCGACTGAAGGCCGGCTATTCCAACCCGCCGGGTGACACCGGTGATGGACACATCTCGTCGTTCTGTTAATTTGGGTTAAAGCGCCAGTGAATCTGCCTCTTAATTAAACCCGGCTGCTGTTCTCACGTTCACTGAAGTCAACAGAAACAGTAGCCAGGAGTGACAATGAAGTGACAAAGCCACACGCCCACCGTGCCCTGCCCGCGCCGACGGACCCCGCAGATCCCCGGCTCTGTCAGCCCCGCCGCCGCCTTCCCGCTTCCCAGCGTTCATCCTTATCCCCAGGTTAAACGAAACGCTTCCGAGGGGTTGTTTGGTTAAACACACGAGTCATTTCAGTGTAAGAATATGAGGTTGTTTCCTGTTTACCGAGCACTGGCCGTATCCTCCATCGCTCATCCCGGGAGCTGATTTAACCTGGGAGGGAGGAGGCCCCGGGCACCTCCCGAGCCGGGCAGGGGTAGGGGGTACCCCCGCACCCCCCCGCACCCGCTGCAGCGACGAAACGAGGAAAACTGGGAACGACCGGGCTGAGCTTAGCGCCGGCCGGGGGCTCCAGCGGCGGCGCGGGGCTGTTTGGAGTTAAAGCCGATGCTGTCCGCTGTGCTCCTCTCCCACCGGGCCCGCCGTCTTCGTGCCCTTAGCACGGGCTGGAGCGCTCCGGGAGCCGCTGAGGTGCGGGGTGGTCCCGCACCGCCACCCAGCCGGCCCCGGGGGCGGGCAGGGAGGCACTGACGGGCCCCGAGCCGCGGGCGCTAATTACCGCCGTTAATTGGGAGGCGCCCCCGCAGCAGGGGCCCAGCCCGGGGCTGTCCCGCCGCTCCCCGGCCCTCGCTCGCCGCTCCCTGCGGTGCTGCTGGTTTTTAGCAGGACGGCGGTAATCGCGTTGCTCTGCAGATGCTCTCTAAGTTGACATCCCGACGGAAAACGTGAGCAGGGACTCGGGGAAAACAAACGAACAAACAAACAACAAAAACAAAACAGAAACCACCACAAAAAATCCGAACAACAAAGAGCCAAGATTTCGTGCTACGTCGCAGCCTCTCACGAAGAGCATTTTTTTAAAGTATCAATTTAGGATGCGCATGGGAAATAATTAATCTATCTGTCAGCAATTAACTGTATCTTTAAAACGCGAAAGGATCCGACTTTGACCAAAGAAAGACTGAGGGTTTGGTCTCTCCCAGACACGGGCAGCCGAGCTGTCGGGGAAAACGATGGGAGAATCTTCCCGGTGCCCCCGCGCTTTGCTCTCTCTGTGTAGGTCTGCCTGGAACTCGGGTTTGTATCTCTAACCTGCCTCCGCGGGGGAAAAAAAATAACACATTTAAAAACATTAACCCCCAAGCATTACGTTACTCAGAGCAACAGTTCATAAAATACTTTATTGAAATAAAGTAAATATCTTCGCATTAATAAAACTGATCATAAAATGCAGTTTTCGAATAACTAGGGGCACCACAGGGTTTTAGACAGCGAGTAGATGTGGAAGGTGGGATCCAGTGTCCTCCTGGCCCCTCGGGCCGTCGCACAACACCGCGGCCGTGGCGCAGCGCTCCGGGGCGCGGAGAGGGGCGGCGGGGCGGGGATGCGGCCGGTCAAAGCGTCCAAATCTCCCGAGTCCGAAGGCGGCCGCTGCCACTGTCCGAGCTGCCCTCCATCCCCTTCCCCCGGGTCCGGAGAGGTGCGGGGCCCCGGCGGGCAGCGCCCGGGGGGCGGCGGGGCCGGCGCTCGCCCCTCACTCCTCCTGGCTGACCTCGGCCGGCGAGCCCAGGCTCTCGGGCGGCTTCTCGGCGTCCCGGGCTCGCTCCTGCTCCGAGAGCTGCTCGCTGCTGGGGATCGAGTTCTTCTTGGGGCGGCCCTTCGGCTTGGTGGGGGACTCCAGGCCTCCTCCCTGCAACACCTGCGAGGCGGGGAGGGGGCAGAGGAGGGGGGATACCCCGGTAAAACAGTGTTGCCTTCAGCCCGGGGCGCAGGTACCCTCCCCTGTGCCCCGGAGCGAAGCACCGCACCGGGCCCGGGCTGACACGCCGGTGCGGGTCCTGTCGGGCTGCGCCCACAGCCCTCCGCCCTCGGGGGCCGAGCGGTACCGCGGGAGGGCTCGGACAGGACTGGGCGAGGGGTGTCCAGTTGGGGCCCAGGCGGTGATGGACTTAAAGACCAGAGGCATATTATTATTATTATTATTATTATCGCTACTGCTACTATTGCTACTAGTATTAGCATCATCATTATTAGCCCAGGGCCGAGATGCAGGAGCTCGAAGCCCGCGGGGCAGCGCTCGGAACTTCGTCGAACGCAGACACTGCGCCGAAGGGGCGGAGGATCAAGGGACACTTACTATTTTCTTCCATTTCATGCGCCTGTTCTGGTACCAGGTTTTCACCTGGAGCTGGCTGAGCCCCAGCGATTCGGCCAGGTCTATTCTGCGGGCGAGAGAGAGAGGCGGTCAGCCCGGCAGCTTTCCTCTCGGATGGCAGCTTCCCGATTTTTTCAGGCAAAATGAGCCCCCGTCCCGCGGTCCGAGGGTCGCCATCGCCTACCTGTCGGGCGTGGAGAGGTATTTCTGCTTCTCGAAGCGCTTCTCCAGCCCCATGAGCTGCAGCTCGGTGAAGACGGTGCGGCTTCGGCGCCCCTTCTTGGCCTTGCCCGGCTCGGGGGGGCCCGGCTCCAACTTGCCACGGAGGTGCAGCTCCAGCGGGAGATGGGGCGAGGCGGAGCCGCCCTGCAGCCCCGAGCCGGCGGCCAGCAGCGCCGAGCCCAGCCCCGAGCAGCCCAGGGGAGCCAGCGGGAACTTGAACACGGCGGCCGGCTCCGCCTTCAGCACCGCTGCGGGAGAGAAGGGGCCGTCAGCGCCGGGCAGCGCTCGGGGACCCCCGGGGCTGCAGGGTGCCTCGGACCAGACCCCGCACGGAACCCCGGGGCCTTCTGCTCCTTCCTCGGTGCCCTCCCGGGGCTGGAGGGGTGCGGGACCCCCGGGACGCCGGTCGGGTCTCGGGTGTCCCCCGGTTCCGCCTCCTCCGTGGTACCGGGTTATCTTTTACCCTTCAACAGGTAGATGCTAATTACGGAATGACTTGGGGGGTGGGGGTGGCGTTCAAGTAAAAATAATTAAAATCGACCCAAAAGCGTTCCCTTCGGTGTCACCCAACAGTCGCCGGGCCCGGCGGGACTGGGCACAGTCCCGGGATTCCCTTCCTGGAACTTTTCAGGATACTTTCTAAGTGGTGACGATTTCTATCCCTCTCCGTGAACCTCAGCCCTGCGATTTTTCTCTGAAGGAGCTCCCGAGGAGAGGACAGAGAGCCCATCCCGGAGGGTGCTGCTTCCCCGCGGGCTGGGGCCGCCGCTCGGCCGGCTCAGCTCAGTTTTACCCGGTCTGTCCGGGCCCTGCTCGGCTCGGTTCCCTTCCCCGGCTCGGCCCAGCCCTGTTCGGTGCTTCCCGGCGCCCCCGCTCCGCTCCCTGCCTGGGCCCGCAGCCCCAGCGCTGGTCCCGGCCCGGTAAACCCGGGCGGACCGAGGGCTCGGTCCTGCTCGGCCCGGCCGCTCACAGCGACACGGCAGCGACCTCGGCGGCCTCGGGGGAAGGACCTTTAGGGGAGTCTCTGCCGGCTCTTCTCGGCCCGAGCTGAAATCGCCTCCCTCCCTTCAGGGCCCTATCCTGCTCCCGCTGATCCCTGCGAAACCGAGCCGTGAGTGATGCAAAGAGCCTTTTATCTAATCCGCTATTCTAAATAGTTCTGAATAGTTCATCTTGAAAATATTACTGTTTTCTAGATATTCTAACGCATGGTGCTCCCTTGCTCTGGGTCTTGACGCTTTGCTCTTTCTCTCTTAAACGCAGAAAAAGAAATTGGGTTCCTCCTTTTCCGTTCAGTTCTATGAAAAGAACGTCTACGAAGAGCGATGGCTCCGCAGATGAAGATGACTTGGGAAGTGAAAGCTTCCGCCATCACACGTTTAAATACTGGCCTTTAAAATATATTAAGTACTGGCCTTTAAGATATATTAAATACTGGCATTAAAAAAACTCCAGCCGTGCCGTTAGTAAACTATATTTGTCCTAACTACTATATCTGACTGGATAGACCATACTGGCACCCGTTTTAAATATATATATATGTATTATAATATAGACTATAATATATATAAAATATAACATTATTATATAAATATAATACATTTTATACACTACCTTTTTATATTGTATATTCTATATTTATGTATAATATGTGTATATATATATATATATATATACACACACACATATATATATGTCGGGTTTCCAGTTAAATCTGTGACCGCAGGGCCCTGAACCGGCCCTTGCAGCCACACACACAGAGACTCCACTGCTTAGCTCCAGCAATTCCCATCTCATCCAAAAACATGGGGGAAAAAATAAACAACCAAAAAACAACAAAACAAACAAACAAAAAACCAAAAACAAAACCCCAAAACGATCTACAACGACAGAAATTCAAAGGCCGATGTGTGAAAGCGCCGCTGGAGCCCTAGAGCCGCTTTCTTCCATTTTTAGGCCCAAAATACTGTGCTGCTCCAGGCTGGAGCGGCCGCGGCACATCGGGAGCCGGCGGGATGCGCTCGGCCGGCAGAGCCCGGCGGCGATTTTTTTTCAGGCAGAATTCACAAGTTTTTCGTCCAGGAGCCTGGCTCCGAAAGGCGCTGGAGACCATCAGCGGGCGATGCCTCCCCGCCTGCCGCCCCCATCCCGGCCCCCCCCCGAGCCGCGGGGACCCCGCGGGACGTACCGAGGTGGTTGTGGTAGGGCCGGGCGGAAAGCAGCGCCTGCACCCCGAACTTGAGCAGCTCCCCGGCCGGCGCGGCCCCCTTGGCGTCCGGGGGGTCGGTGAGGATCTCCTCGATCATGAAGCTGCGGTAGCGGTGGGAGCGGTGGTCGGGGAAGGCTTCGGCCGGGAAGTAGCGAGCGGCCCCCAACTCCAGCGGGTGCTGCATCCTCGCCGCCCCCGGGGCGCGGGGGGACCCCCGGCCGCCGGGGCCGCCCTAGCGCAGCCCCCCGGGCGGCAGCCGGGCAGCGGGGGCTCTGCCCATCGCCCCGCCGCCCCCTCCCCTCCCCCTGCGCGGCCCCCCCGGCCCCGGAGCGCCCTGAGCAGCGCGGCGGCCGGAGCCGTGCCCGCCGCCTGCACACGGGGCGCGGCACCGGGCAGAGTCTCTCCGCCCCGGGCCGGCGGAGGGGGCCTATTATAGCGCCGGCCCGGCGGGGCCGTCAGCGCGGCGGGGGAGGGCGCGGGAGGGGCCGCGCAGGAAGGAAGGGGCCGGGGCGGGCGAGTACCTGAAGCGAGGGGTTACAGCCCGGTATTTGATCCCCCGCCATATAAAGCAAATTAGCCGTTCTGCTCGCTGCGGGAGAGCAAACACCCAAACAACCGCTGGCCCCTTCGAAGCGCGGCCCCGGCCCCGGCCCCGGCCCAGTCCTTATGACCGTCCTGGTCCCCATCGCCATCCCCGTGCCCATCCCCACCCCAATCTTCAATTCCAATCCCCGTCCCCATCCGCATCTCCTTCCCCATCCCCTGACGGGATAACCGCGGCTCCGGGGCGCCTCGACCGATGGGGAGAGACACGAAGCCAGAGGGACGCTCGGGGAGCCCCAGCCTCACGCCCCCTGCCCCGCACGGGCCCTGCCCCGCAGAACCGTCTGCGGCTCAGAGCCCTCGGGGTCCCTCCCGGTGCCTTGACCGGGGGTCCCGGGGCTTGGAGGAGTCGAAGCAGCCCAGGGTCAGGCGGGGACCGCGCTGACGGTCGGGGCTGCCCGTCGAGGGGCCCAGGCCCGACGCCTTCAGCCCCGGACTCCCTCTGGGTGCCGGTCCCGGCCAAATCTCTGTAAACATCTAAAAGGAACTGGTCAGAGAACAAAACCCATCACGAAGTGGAGCCTTTCCCTGGACTTTCTGATCCTTTACACGAATATTTTACCCGGTACAAAGGGGTTCGCTTAATTCCCTTTAGCAGACATCCACGAGCCGGCTCTGCTCGTCCTTCACGTGCTTCGAGCCAGGTTCGTCTGCGGGATCCCGAAAGCTCATAATCCCCCTGAAAATGTCTGCACTAAGGGATTAGAAGGGGATCATTTCAGCGAAGCCCTGGCAAGGGTTGTGGCTGGGCTCGGCCCCTGCCCGCGGCGGGAGCGGCGCTGCCCACGCGGGACGACGCTTGAGTGGTTTTCAGGGGAGGTATCCCACAGGATCGGCCACGCGGGCCCACGCAGAAGGACGGAAGCCTGGGTCATCCCCGGGGGAAGGGAAGCTCAGCCTCCCTCTTTATGATTTTTGACCAAAAAAAGGGCTTTCACCCCTTTTTCTCGGCCGCTGAGGCTGCCGTGAGCAGTGCGGGGGATGCGCAGGGACGTGCGGAGCCGCCGCGGGATCCTGCCCGGCTCCGCTCCTTAATCCGCGAGCAAGACGGGCCACGGGAGTCACCCGCGGGTTCCCTCGGTGAGCGCAGCCCACGAGGGGACGTGTCCCAGCGCTCGGCGGGGTCGGGGCCCGAGTGTCCGGCCAGTTCCCCCGGCCCCGAGCTTCCCCCTCGCCTCCGCGCTCCGGCGCTTCTCGCGGGTCCCCGTCCCGCAACACGCCCGCGGGGACCCGCAACCAGCTCCCCGTAAAGCCGGGGAGCAGCCCCGGGGTGGCTTCGCACCCGGCGGCAGATGCCAGGGCCCGGCTGCGGGAACCCCCGGGCCGGTAATTTGGACTAGACGGTGGGGAAGGAATGGGTGGAGGAGTTCAAGGAACCATGGAGAGAACACGAGGCCGCTCTGCTGCTCCTGTCAGCGCTACTCGAGCCCTGCTGCCGTTCCTCTGTACTATTCACCCCCGCATGCGACAACGACGCATTAATTTACGCTCTGTGCTTTCACTGCATAACCTGTTCCATATGGTTACTGCCACTTGTACGGAGAAGTTTCGCGAGGACTTTTCTGTTTTCTCCACGTTTCTTCAATTTAAAATTACGTCCCTCGCTCAGTGAAACACTAAGGGGCTGAGCCCCCGTTAGCGCCCCCGCTGCTCCCTCCTGTAAGGGGTTGTCAACTATTCAGACATCACCGCGGTGTTTGGACCGCCAAGGAGATCGTGACACACGCCAAAGCGGTGGCTGTGACCGGGAGCCAGCGGTGTCCTCCCGGTGGGGCAGCAGCAGGGACCGGCATAGCCCAACCCGCACAGATGCTGCGCGGCCCCGGGGCCCGGCGCCTCCATCCCTCCATCCCTCCATCCATCCATCCATCCCCCACTTCCCCTAATCCCTCTGGGAATCTCTGGACAGCGGTGTCCCTCTGCGCACCTGCGCTCCGGGGAGCCCCGACCGAGACCAGCGGGCCCCCGAAAATAATCAAAAATCCCCAATTGAAACCCTGCCCGTTTCCTGACGTGGCTTTTCGTCCACCCAGCTTTTGTCCATCTGCTCCGCTTAGATCACAAGGTGTTTCCACGCCAAGGTGCCGAGGCGAAAGAGGCCGTTGGAGCTACTATGATTAGAACGAGGAGAATAATTATGAGTAAAGTGAGAAGAATTTTGGCCACATTCAAACGAGCAGACAAATCCACATCGGATTGTTTAAACTACCTCACCTCCGAGATCAGAGCACTCGTAAACGAACAGTGCACGTTAAAGAAATTACCCACACCCCCTTGAGTTTTTTGTTTCTTTAAAATAAATCAAAACTCGTGAATAACGGTAAATATTTACACTCTCGTCCCCATCTCGGAGCAGGTTAGGATCAGTGCGGTACAGACACGGTATCATTTCCCATCATACGGCATTATTTTTGGTAATTTAAATTTTTATGTTCCTTGTGATCCATCTGCCCCGAGGCCGCTCATGCTCCGACGGACGGTCGGAAGATCCCACATCCACGGTGGGAGCAGGCCTGTAGCCCCCGAGTTCACAAAAAACAATTTAAAATAAAAATTAACATTTCTGTGAACACTCCTATTGAAAGATTTTGATGGTGCGCTGAAGAAAGAAAGGATGAACTTCCCCATCTGGTCGTTCTCACAGTCAGTAATTTAAAATCGTTGCAAAACAAATCCTGTAGCGAAAAAGATATCTCTTATTATTATTATTATTATTATTATTATTATTACTATTATTATTATTGCGATTTTTACAGCGGCTGAAAATTGTGCAACTCCCCGTGCTCTTCCAGAGCACCTAAACTCGCACTTTTATTTCACATCGATCTGGGCGGCAGATTCACGTTTTTAAACAGCAGCGTCTCAGAGTGGGAGTTCGGCAGAATCCGTGGGGCTTTAGGGGGCAACTGCATGAACAAGACGCAGGCCCCGAATTTTACGCACTTTCTATCCCCCCGACCCCCCCCCCAGATACTAGAATAGAAGCAGCTTTCTCTGCAAAATTGCTCATTTACCGAGGTGGGGGTTTTTTTGTGTGTGTGTGTTTTGTTTTTTTTTTTGTTTTTTTTTTTTTTTGTTTGTTTGTTTGGGGGTTTTGTTAGTTTTTGTTTTGTTTTGGCGTTTCGTTGTTTGTTTGGTTTGGGTTGGGGGGGGATTTTTTGTGATTTTTTTTTTCTTGCACCAAGGAGACACTTTATATAACTGTTGGACAGACTACTTCTGGAGTTAGGTTTTTTAAAAAATAATTTTATACCAACGTCCGTAACCAGTTTCAAAAACTATCGATACTAGTTTCAGAACTAGTTTCAGAAACTAGCGATACGTAACTAGTTTCAGAAACTAACTCCCGTTAGGAGACTGTTGTAATCACTGCTTTATATAAAAGTGGAACACATTTTTTAGGCTCCCTTCGCTTACTTTCATGCTTCAGATATCTTGATGTCTCTATTTTGTCTGGGCAACTCAGACAAGGGTGACAGTTCCACCAGCGAAAATTTTGCAATGAAGAAAGAAACAATTCCTCCATTGATTTAAAACTCTTCCCGGGGGTGGGAATACTTTTACTCCGCTGATTAATTCCCGATTTGACGGGAAGAAGAGTTTTCCTGAATTTTCGCGCATCACCGGCTCCTCCGTTAAGTTCTCGCAGTTCTCCCGACTCCAACAACCGTAACGCGGAAAACAGCGAAATTCAAACCCTTCGCCTCCTCGATCCCTCGGGAATTATCCCAGCCGGGAAAGATATTTTTAATAAAAAAGGCAGCACGGGCCCCCGCGCTGCGGATCCACCCAGGGGTTCGGGACCGCCGGGGGCTCTCTACAAGACTTAATAAGGGCTCTGTCATCGAAGTCTTGGCTCTCCCCGGAGCAGAGGGGGCCGCAGTGCCCGATCCCATCCCGATCTGTCGAGGGGGGTCCGCTCCGCAGCGCTGCTTAGATTCACTAAGAACTGGCAGGAGGGTTTCGTATCAAGGCTCTCGATGAATTTTAAACACAACCAATTCGTTGGTTTTTCCACATCACCACTGTTAAAAACTCTAATAAAATGCCCCCTTTCCTCTCCCCGCTCTCCGTCCATCACTCCTCGCACTCCTCCCGCCGCGGCGAAGCCCCGCACGGGGGGACCCGGTGCCCGGAGCCCGCTGGGGGTCCCGGGGCCGGGGGCTCTGCCCGTCCCCGGTGCGGGGGTCCCTGATGCCACGCGGGAACATCCCCCCGCTCCTCAGCCCCTGCCTTTCCCACGGGTGTCCGAGGAGGGGAGTCAGTCCCAGCGACCTCCCCCTCGCTCCCTCCTCACGGCACTTAATATTCAGGAAATCCACAAAGTGGTACGGAGAGAGTGGAAAACCTGACATCACGGGCTAATTGGGAAGGAGCGTTAGGGCTGAGCGAGGGAATAGCTCAGCCCTGAGTAATGGCCGGGTAAAGCTTCGGCAACAGCATTTAAACACGTATCCCTCTAAAAATGGTTTTCTGCGAACACCTGGCCCCGTCGGACTGTCTGACCGTGGAATTATCTTGGAAAGTCCCGTTTAGAGGATGCGGTTTGGTTTGAGCGAGAGCTACAGCCCCTTCATTTCCCTGCCCGGCCTCCTCCCCGCTACACCCACCCCCACAGCTCTCACAGAGTGTCCCTATCTCCTCACGAGCATAAGGAAATCATCCCCAATCATCCCGTGTCTGAACACATCTAATTTGTATCCATTAGAAAAGCCTCCGAAATGAGAAGTTCCTCGTATGGGCCGTCTCTGTCCCCACCATAACCACCGGGGATCCCACACCCGAGTGTCATTGTCCAGTGCACACATGTGACCCGACTGTGACGCCTTTTCCCTGGCATCCTTTTATTTCTCAGAGCACCAAAACAGCGCAAACAGCGAGTAAGAAACACGCTCTTTCTCTTTTTTTTTACGTCTAGGATTTTAAAATTTCATTTATTTATTTTTATTTTTAACTAGTTCACGGACAAGAGATGCAACAATTGGAAATACAAACCAGTAACCAGCCACAAACGTGTTTAGATTTCAGGCCAGGCAGTATTTTTGGTGATAGCCTCTCTCCTGTGTGAATTGATTCCTAGTCATGAAAAGACCTGTAGGTTCAGAGCTCCTTCACCGGCCCTGCCAGAAGCACGGTGGCTGCCCCTCAAAGCAAAGTCCCAGATGGGTGCAATTACACTTTCCCTCGTTGACAGCATGTACAACCATCTCTCTCCACCCCGAGCTGCTGTGGAAAAGCGGTGTGATGGTGTTCACAGGGCTTGGACTCCTGTCAGTGCTCAGCTCCGGTCCCCCAGTTCACATCAAACCCGACTTGGCTACAACCCCACGGCCGTGGAGCTGCACAGGTGGAACTGCGGGCGACAGACGCTTTGCAAATGACAGTCGGGATATGTATAAAAGGGCAAGTTAAAGGCTAGTGCATTCATTCAGCAAATAATTCCACTCAGTTGCATTCATTCCTAGGCGCTAAACGAGTTTCAGGCAGAAAACAATGAACTGTCCTTATCACTCTTGTATTGGCTGAAATCCAACCAACCCCTGCATCTGTCCTGACACTGAGGATGCCTTAACGATACCGCATTAGCCCCGTGCTGGAAACACTCGGGGGTGTGCTGAGGTTATTCACCGTACTCACTGGAACGGCACTGTTTATGGTTCATAAAATTAAATTAATGACTACATCTGTGCAGAGCTGGGGCCTTCGGGGTTTAAAAGTGAAGAAACAGAATGAAATCCTCACACTCTTCAGTTTTATGGTTAGCCTCCAGTCAGTTTTGGTTCTTACTTCTTGAGTACTTCGTCAGATCTGGATGATTTGAGTTTATAGATCAGCAGGGAGATGATTAAATCATTAAACACAATAAAGGCTAATTGAATCATTTTATTTAAAAAAATAACAAGATGTTTTATACATATTAAAAATCATATTAAAGCTGGCTTCCCAGTCCCTCACAAGCACCAGTACAGCTATTTAAATCCCCTAAGTTAGAGAGCCAATTACATAAAATAGCTCTCCTTAAAGGCCAAACAATATGAAACAATTACGTGATGAAGGGTTCCTTTCTGTAGTTTGTTCTTAAACAACTTTTTGATTCATATGTGTATCTCATTTTAAAATATGGGTACAAAAAGCATTACAATGCCCCTACAACAGGGATTAGGACCAGAACCTCTCCTTATTCCTACAGAAATGAATGGCCCTGGAACAGGAGAAGTGGTTGCAGCTTGGCCTCACCAAAAGAAAATCACACCAAGCAAAAATACGGTCTAAAAGTGAACAACCCACTGTCTGAAATCTCCTAAATGGCTTCTATTTTTAGAAGTTCCCCTTTGCATTGCAGCCTACTGCAGATCTTCCACCTGACAGGCCAATTGACCTGCTGGGCTGAAACCACGGCAGCACAGAACACACTTCTTTCTAATAAAATGGTGCCAGGCAGGTTAGGATTTCTAAATGCTCCTAATCTAAATGCTCCTAATCCTCCTAAGAGGCTTTGCTTGGTGTACCCAACTCTGGAACCAACCCTAGTCACAGAGGACTGAAGGGCAAGTAAGGATTGATTTTCTCACTGCTAACCTCGGGGTTGGGGGGCTGGGGTGGGTGGGGATTATGTGCTCACCCCCTTCCGGCTCTGCCCATTCCAGCTCAGGCCCTGCAGCCTGCAGGGACCCTCCCTGCTCACACTGCTGACTGGTTTTGGGCACCAGGAAACACACCCCATTACTATGGAAAATCTGTCCCACTTGGGTTGGGATGGAAGAAGGAAAGGGTAAATTTTTCTACAGTTGCCAACTTCTTTCCCTCTGTATCCCACTGCAGTTGGAATAAGCATGACTTTTCTTACTTAACCCTTCATGGACCACTCTAACTTAGAATGAAATAGGAAACTGGGAAGGTAATATTTCAATAAAAAGCTTCAAAAGCAGCAATGCTAACTCCAAAATTTTAAATTTCAAATAAGTCCACTTATAACACTAAAGAAAGTGTGATGGTTTGTGGTATGGCCACCAGGATGTTTAGAGGGCTGGAGCACCTCTTCTACGAGGAAAAGGTGGAAGAATTGGGATTGTTCAGCCCAGAGAAGAGAAGTTTCAGGGTGAGCTAATTGTGGCCTTCCAGTGACTGAAGGGAGCTGACAAAAAAGATGGAGAGAGGCTATTTAAAAGGGCCTGGAGTGCCAGAACAAGGGGGAATGGCTTCAAAGTGACAGAGAGTAGGTTTTGGTTAGATATTTGAAAAAAATTCTTGGTTGGGGGGGGGGGGAGGCCCAGGCACAGGCTGCCCAGAGAAGCTGTGGCTGCCCCTGGATCTGTGGAAGTGTCCAAGGCCAGGTTGGATGGGGCTTGGAGCAACCTGGGCAAGTGGAAGCTGTCCCTACCCATGGCAGGGGGTGAGACTGGATGATTTTTAGGGTCCCTTCCAACCCAAACCATTCTGTGATTCTTCCAGTCTGACCCTGCAGATCTTTCTTAGGTAGAACTCAGACCATGCTTTAGGTCTTTTATTTTCCTTGCACAAGCAAACTGGGATTCTCAGAAGGATTTAAGGCCCCTGATGCTGCAGCAGGTATTTTCAATTTTATGTGAGAAACCTTTGCTCACACTGAGGTCACCAGGAGGAGATCTGCCATCCACTTCAGGCGAAATGAGACTTGAGTTTGACATTGCCTACACTGCAATTCTTACATCTGATATGGCAAATTTCTATTTACTGTGCCCAGAACCACATTTCAAACCCATATATGGCCACAGCTGCTTAAGAAGTTTAAACAATTTCACTTTCTGTACATATATTATGACACTTGCAAATTTTTGGACTCTAATATGTCGTTCCGAGAAGCCACTGATAGGGATCTGCCGAGATCCAGATGGATTGATTTAACACGGCTCTGTGCTCGTCCTGCCGGGCCTGGGGGCTCTTCCCATCCCATTGTCCCCAGCCTCTCTCTTTTGGGGCGATTCTGCACCCCCATCCCACCCCGCATTCCGCACCTGAAATCCCGCACCCCGTATCCCGCACGCCCATCCCTCGCTGCCATTCCGCATCCCTATAGCACATCCCCAACCCACGCCCCATATCCCACCCCCATCCTGAATCCACACCCCCCCCCCCCATATCCCTCACGCCCATATCCCGCCCCCTGGACTCTGCATCCCCT
>JAWWES010000024.1:19890927-19901883 GCA_035583135.1 Lophotriccus pileatus | reverse complement strand
ATCCCCTTATCCCACTCCCCTATCCCACATCCCCATATCCCACCTCCCCATATTCCACATCCCCATCCCGCCCTCCCGCCCCACACCCTCATA
The DNA here is from genome assembly GCA_035583135.1 of Lophotriccus pileatus. Classification (NCBI taxonomy): domain Eukaryota; kingdom Metazoa; phylum Chordata; class Aves; order Passeriformes; family Tyrannidae; genus Lophotriccus; species Lophotriccus pileatus. Next base: position 19,901,790 of record JAWWES010000024.1, on the reverse strand, counting down.
TCCCACACCCCCACATCCCACAGCCCGGATTCCTCACCCCCATATCCCTCACTCCCACACCCCCCACTCCCATCCCTCACTCCCGTATCCCGCATCCCGGCTGCCTCCCGTTGGAAGCGGCTCCCGCGGCTCGAGCGCTCTCTGGCGGCGGCGGGACAGACCGCACGTGGGACCCGCTGACCCCCCCAAACGGGGACACCCCCGCACCCCCGAGTCTCTCAGGTGTGTTTGGGGGGCCCTGCTCCCATTGCTGTGGGGTAAGGGTGGGTTAGGTAGTCCCTGTTCCCAGTGCCGTGGATTTGGGATGTGTTGTGGGGTTCCCGCTCCCAGTGCCACGGGCTCAGGGTGTGTTTGGGGGATCCCAGTTCCCAGCACAGCCTCACTCCTGCAGCAGAGGCTGGGGGCCAGCAGGGAGTGGGAGATCGGTGGGCACCTCTTTGGGGTTTTCATGCTCAGTACAAGTTGAGAGCAACTCCTGAGCTTGCCATGAAAACATCCAGAAAAGGGAACTGCAGAATAGAAAGAATATTAGTGCAGAGGGCAAGAGAAAGTGGAAATATTGAGGTGGAGTGTTGCCAGCAGGCAGAGGGAGGTGATCCTGCCCCTCTTCTCAGCCTTGGATCCTGGACCTGCAGTGCCGAGTCCTTTCCTTGGGACAGGACATGAAGCTCCTGGAGTGAGTTGAGTGGAGGGCTTGGAGATGATGAGGGTCCTGGAGGTTTTGTATGTAACTGGCAGCACCAACACATCTGCACAGCCCATGGTTCCTCTCTCTGATGAACAGTGATAGGTCCTGAGTGAACAGCATGAACCTGTGTCAGGGTGGGTTTAGGCTGAATTTAAGGACAAGATTCTTCCCCCAGAGGGTGGTTGGCACTGACCAGGCTCCCCAGGGCAGTGGGCACAGCCCCAAGGCTGCCAGAGCTCCAGGAGCGTTTGGACAACTCTGAGGGATGGGAATGGGACGTCTCTGCAGGGCTAGGAGCGGGACTCAGTGACTTTGTGAGTCCTTCCCAGCCCAGGATATTCTGTGACTCTGTGGCATTGGCTCATGTGCTCCTGGAGAGCCTTTGCAGAGCAGTGTAGAGGTCCCTGCACACCCTGCTCAGCACCAAGGCCCTGCTGGGCTCACAGACCTCAGGGCCAAGAGCTGATGTTGCAGCCATGCAGAGAACATGGCACAAAGAAGAACACAGGAGCATCTCCTCAAACCCACACCAGACCCTGCTCCTGCTCCTGTTGCTGACCCAAGACCCACACATCACCTCACCACTGTGAAGCTCCAGACATCACCACAGCATTCCCTTTCCAGTTCCATCGAGTACAAGTAACTTGGGTCCTCCTATAACTCCTCATGAAACCTTCTGCCTCAGCAGGCTCCAAGATCTTAATTCAACAGGCATTCCCAGGGAGATCACATTTTTAACTGATAGCAGTTTTCAAAGGGTTTTGTTATTCTGGAATTCCTACGTAAATCTCCCTTCTCCCTAAGTATATTTATACATTTTTATATTGCTGATGTCTTATTTGATCAGAAGGGAGAAAGCTGGTTAGCCACTGCAGGGATTGTGCCCAATGCTCTCCTACCTCATCTGGTGACTGAGCACTGCCTTCCAGAACACACTTGGAGCTGCAGATAAAGAGCAGAGACATACAGAAACTGCTTTTAAAGAGGTTAAGACAATGTCTTCTAGTGATTTCTTGTTTGCCATCCTGCCTATGGAAGAGAAGCTACAACAGAGAGGTTCCCTTTTCAACACCTTGCAGCAACAGCCCATGGCATGAACATCAACGGCACCACACTGGGAGCTGCTTCTCAGGGAGCTCCTCAGCACAAACCAAACATCAGAGTGATCAAGAACTGAATTACCCAATGGCCCTCTTTGGATCTTTTAAACTACATCCAAATTTCCCTGGTCTCCCTTCAGCACTCCTGCTGCTGGTGCTCTGTGGAGGGATCCGACCAGGAACCCACGAGTGGAAACTCAGGGTTAGCTTTTCCCTCTGGAGGACTCTTGAATGACAGGCTTTGAGTCTTCACTGATAGCAAACCTCTAACAACTCATGGACGAGCCTTTGAGTTTGACATTTCTATAAACATCGACCTTTTGATCCTCAGTGTTTGTTGTTTGAGGAAATCCCTTCTAGTCCTTACGCATGTATAACATATAAAACAATTGAATTAATACCATATGGGGGCAGAGGGGTGAAAAATCACGTCTATAGCCAAAATAGTTCAGCAAAACTGTACAGCTGAGGTTTAAGACTGCCTCTAGTGACCTTGTATTTTGTTTAAACATTGGTGTTAATACTTCATATAGATTATGTGCAGCACAGATTACAACAGTATGTGCTGTGTATTGTATAATTTATGAACTATTAAACTTAATTCTTATGTTTTGAGGTTGTGAGTTATAACTAAACAGAATCTAAACTGCCAGCAAATGCAGGGGTTTTTAGATTTTTTTTTTTTTCTGGATTAAACTGTTTTGTGGGGCTGGGGGCAGACAGACCCAAAGCCAAATACTTGCACACTCAGGCTTTGTAAATTTAAGTATCTTTTTTGTTCTCCACATGTAGAAGCTCTACTGCTGGAGTTCTAAAACACAGGTCATCTGGCCGATTTTGTGCTGTACATGAGAGGAGGACCCACTGAGGGCCAGAGGAGCAACACTTCTGCTCCCTCTGAACTCCAGGGATGCCGCAGGAAGGGCTGATGGTTGTACGACACCAAGCAGTGTCAGTGCCCAAAATCCACAGGTAGCAGTGCTGACTGCAAGTCTGAACTGCCCTCAAAAATGGAGTTGAAGCTTTTTGACTGCTCCTTTTTCATCTGGCTCAATCAGACACCAATATATTTGTGGGCAGCACGGAGCTCAAGGCAGGCCCAGGATAACGCTCGCCCTGCCCCTCTCCAGGGTCTGCCACTGCTGCCGTGCTGAGCTGTGAGGGCAAAGCCCCTTTGCGGGGTCTGTGTGTGAGCCAACACCAGCACAGGCAGCTGGCAAGAATACAGAGGTAAAAGCTGTGCAAGTAACTGGGGGAGGGAAGAATCACAGAATCATTAAGCTTGGAAAAAGCCCTGTAAGTTCATTGAGTCCAACCATTTTCCCAGCACTGCTGAGGGCACCACTAACCCATGTCCCCAAGTGCCACAGATATTTTCTTGAACACTTTCCCCACCACTGTCCTGGCCAGCCTGTTCCAATGCCTGACCACTCTTTCAATGATTAAATTTTTCCTAATAATACCCAGCATGAACCTCCCTGGTGCAACTTGAGGGCATTTTGCTTTGTCCTAACCCTTGTTCCTTGGGAGCAGAGACTGACACCCACCTCAGCACAACCTCCTCTCAGGCAGCCGTAGAAAGTGATAAGGTCCCCCCAAGCCTCCTTTTCTCCAGAATAAACAACCCCAGTTCCCTCAGCTGTTCCACTCCAGACTTGTGCTCCAAGGATCTCTTAAGGAAGATTAACTTACTAATATTGTTTTCCTTGGTTCCTGATGCAGCCAATGGAGATTCTCACGTGCAACCTGTAACTCAGAATAAAGTGAAGAGGAACACTGAACACCACATGGTTTGGCTCTCAGGAACGAGTGATATGTTTCACTCCCATGCTTGAAGTTTACACAGGAGCATTTAAAGCAAACAGCTTTATGGGGGAGGAAGGAGGAATCCAAATAAAGAGTAAACCTGGAAGTCCTGAAGAGCTGACAGGTGAGACTATTGCCCTCTGTGTGTGTTGCAGCAGGCAGCTCCTGAGGTAGCCAGCCCTTACCCTTCCTCAGAGCCCTCATCCATCCTCAGGGCTCAGAAAAACCACCAAGCCCTGGCCAGCTCCTCGTATCCCTCATGGACACTCGGCATCTGGGGCTCTATCCAGCAGCTGAATCACCAGAAGGGCTTTTGCAAATTACACTTCTCAATAAATTCCACTCTCCTCTGACACGTTTTATCATCTGCAAGGTTTACTTGGGAGATGAAACAAAAGTTAATTACACCAACCCATAGGTCAGGAAAATGAATGGATCTGCTCTCCCTCCAGCTGGGCTCTCGTTGCATGGCAGCAGGACCACATCCTATGGGCAGGACACAGGATATGTTAGGAAGGCACATTCGAGCCATCAGCCTGACACTTCTTTATTACAGTGTATTTATTTTTTATCATGTGCTTTGACAGGAGTCTCATAAAGTGTTATGCTCCTTCTGTAAGGTCGAAGTCTTGTGACCTTCCGTGATTTTAGAGAGAAGGAACATAATTTTCGAGGGCATGTTTATTATTTCTGTAAACAGTCTGTTTTTCATGCCAAGAGAACAGTTTTTCTGTATGTACTTAGATGACAGCTCAATTTTACTGGCTCGCTTTCCCGACCAAGTCTTGCCTGCCAAATGTTTTTGATCATACTCTGGCAAACAAAACAATATTAATAGGAGAGCTGAGCAAATAATCGCCAGAAAACTGCTGATTTTTTTAAACCTCTTTATTGCTTCCATAATATCCCTGAATCAAATGCAGTTTCCTTGAGTTCAATTACAGTTTTAAAGCCCACTATTTTTTTTTAATTAAAACCAAAATTACTCTGTGGAATCAGAGAAGTCATTTCCAAAACAGTTAGTTGTGACTAAGCTGGTCCATCACATTGTGTTGTTCATGTCCCCAAAGAACCAAATGTCCACACTGTTCCAGATGATTGCACAGTTCAACCTCTGGACAGACAGCTCCCACATCTGTTTTCACTGGCACAGATGTTCATGGATGGTAGACAAGACCACAGTCAAACCAAATTTGTTTTGAAGTCTGAACAGTCCACTTTTGCCATTTATACTGATTTCTGAAAAATCATCGAACCCCAGAATGGTTTGGGTGGGAAAGGACCTTAAAGCTCACCTCATTCCAATCCCCTCCCACGAGCAGGGACACCTTCCACTAGACCAGATGCACTGAAGTAATGTCCTTCCCCTTCCCATGGTTAAGATCTGTTCCAAACAGGTCTGTGTGCTGCATTCACGCACCATCTGAGGCTCTGTGAGTGCTCCAAGGCTTTGTTCTCTGATGGCCCATAAGAACTGTTGCAGTGCCCTGCCGATGCCGTGAGCTTGAGGCAAACTGACCCCTCACCTAAAGGGTTTTTGTAGTAGCACCAAGCTCATAAAATCCCTCCCTGTTCCCCACTGTTATGTCAAGGAAGGCAGAATCGTGGTATGTGCATTTGTAGAACCTTCTAGAACCCTTGTAGGTGAGCACACAGCAAGGGTTACGATGCCAGGACAGTCCTGAGGGCACCGAGCTACAACGTGCCGTGTTCTACTCTGTTCCTGCACAACCAAGAGGGTAAGAGGGGTGAAGGCTCTGGCTCTCCACCCCCTCCACAAACACTCCACTTCCTCTTCTAGGGGTGGGTTTATTCAGGACTTGGATGGGACTTAATGACAATCCCAATCAAACATGTCATACAAATCTGCAGACAGCTGTACCTGGAACAACCCTCTGCTTAGACAACCTGTGAGGCACCTCTAAGGGGCTGATTCTATGATTCTATGATTCCAGCAACCAAAAGCTGTCCCTTCCCTCTGGGCACTCAGCTGCAGGTGTACCTGCATAAAATAAATACCAGGACATTCCTACAAAATTTCCCTTTTCTGTCCCAAAAAATACCCCCCCCCAAAAAAAAAAAAAATAAAAAACAAACACCAAAAAAAAAAAACCCCAAAAACAAACTCACTTCTTCAATCCCTCCTCTTTCAACATCTCCTTGAGGAAGTTGCAATTCCATTCTGCTGAACTGTTATTTAGTTAATAATTGTTTCTAATCTGAGACAGACACAATACCCAGTCTGCCAGCACATCAAGGGCCTAAGCAGCTCTTGAGTTTAAGAACCTGAACACATTTTGTACAGTATGATTCTAAATTTTCACTGAGCATTATAGAGAACCTGGCATTTATCACCTCTAGGTCAGAAGAACCAGTCCAATCTAATGCAGAAGTCATTGAAAAAACCCTTTCAATTGATGAAAAAAAAAAAAGCTGTAGACTGAAAAGCTTAAACAAGAAAAATTACTATTAGAATCTCAACCAGAATGAATCATGTCTCACTTAAGATATTTTTACTAATGCTCAAGGCTGACTGGTAAGAGTGTATGGTTTAAATTAGCTCCCTGCAAACTCACAGTTGCCATGTTATCCCAGTAAAATCTGTTTTCCTCCATTGTGGCTCATATTAATTTAAAGTTGTAGAGCTGCAAGTAACTTCAACCATCACAGGCTTTGTAAGTCTTTGTTTTAGAAAGCATGAACATTACACACAGATCAGTGGTGAAAGCAGATTTCTGAAATAAATAATTGACACCTTCACCTACCACAACGTTATTGTATTATTATCTTTCTGGATAATAAGCAGAAGAGGGAGCATGGAGAACAGGGTCTCAAAATTCCTGAATTCCCTCCTCTGGGAAAGAATTCACCACAGTCAAAGCTGCTGACTTTGACTACCTAATTCCTTAATCATTATTTTAAAGTGGAACCACTCAAAGCCGAAGACACTCAGATCTTTCCCCATTGGTTTACCTGTGCTGTTGTAAAATTGGAGGTGATTATTAGCTCTTAATTATTAAGAATGCTTTAATGACAAGTGTGGGGGAAGGTAAACTACAGAAATATCTACCTTTGTGACAACAAACCCACTTTGAACAACTTCTCACTTGCCTTAGCAGGCTATCAGACCTGCAAAGGCCAAAGCACAGTTTTTAAGGTCTTGGCATTTAGTGTGAAGCACATAAAAATCAAAGAGGTGAGAAGGAAACTCAACACAAAGGCCATAAAAAAAAAGAGAATAATAATTAAAAAAAAAAAAGAAGTAATGAGAATAAGAAAATTCTACAGAAGACCAGTAACATGACAGAGATACACTAGTATGTTTTTAGGAGAAATAGTAACCAAATCCACACAAACCCCAATGAAAGGATATGAAATGGTCACTTGTCCTGCTCTGAAACTACACCCCGTGGGCAGTGAGGATTTCACCAACAGGCTAAACCTCTTAGAAACCTGTGGCAGTAGGCACCATTTATCTTTCCCAGGAAAAGGAGGGAGTTCCAGCAGAATACTCAGGATCTTGAAGATCCACCAGCTCCAGTGACTCTGCACACAAACTTGCTTGCACTCAGGATCCTCTCTCCACTCTCCCAACGGCATTGCCTGTTCCACTGAGGACGTGTCTTGCCCCAGGAGCAGCCCCTCCAGCTATTTTCTCTCACTGTTGGCACTGTTTCATTCCATCTGCTGATTATCTCTTGGAGCCTTTGTGCCTTCCCATCATGCTGATGTTCATGGCAAACAAGAGAGATATTGTACAGTGCACAACGTGCCTGCATAAACAGAGCAAATGAAAGGCTCCCAGTGAAAACCTGAATCATCCTTATAAAGGCTGTGTTTATGCTGGAAGAGAACACTGCTATCCCCAGGGAGCAAGTGGGGTGGCAGGGAACAAAAAGAGGAATAAAGCATTCAAATCATAAAATCATGGAATCACAGAATGGTTTGGATTGGAAGGGATTTTAAAGATCATTTAACTCCCCCTTCCCCCATGGGCAGGGACATCTTTCACTAGCCCAGGTTGTTCCAACCTGGCCTTGGACACTTCCATGGATGGGGCAGCCACAGCTTCTCTGGGCAACCTGTGCCAGGGCCTCCCCACCCTCACAGCCAAGAATTCCTTCCTAATATCTAATCTACACCTGCCCTCTCTCAGTTTAAAACCATTCCCCCTTGTCCTGTCACTATTTGCACACATAAAAAGTCCCTCTCCCCCTAAAGCACCACAAAATCCAGTGCTCGTGCAAGGGAGATAAGGACCACGAGCAATTTGGATGCAAAAACAAAGGCAAAAGTTTAAAGGTTTCGTACCTTACTTTACAGATTATCCCCATACAGTTATTCTTCAGTTAGCTGCTCGCTTGAAATGGGGAAATGCACTTTGTGCTGGCCCAACATCACCCTGTAAAGCCCCTCCACGTTGCACAGGTGCGATTTCCAAGCTACCGAGATGAAGCACAGGAACGTCGGAGCTGAAACCCAGCCTGTCCCTCTGCCCCCAGCAATCCAAGGGATAAGGAAAGAGGACAGGACCTTGAAAGAAACAAGTGATTCTGAGTCGAGAAAGGAACAGCTGCATCGTGTTCCTTTGCCACACGGTGGCATGTGCTGATGGAAAATAAGATCCAGTCACGAAAGGTTGGCAAGGTCTGAACAGAGCCGGGGGCAGCAGGTTCAGCTTCCCTGGAGTTACTCCTTTATGTCAGGTTGTCTAAAACCTATGACACAGGTTCCAACTCAGCCCTACAGCATTAGAGAGTCTCATCACTGAACCTGAACTCACACTTATTCCTGGGAGAGAAAAAGGTCTCCTTTCCCCCCTTTTCACCCCTTACTGAGCTGCCCTCACTAAGCAGGAGTTCTCTTCCTGGCTGTACATGGGAGCCTGTACCTCATGATGAGCCTGAGTTTTCTGCTCGTTCATTCCCTGGATTAAAAAAAACCCACATGATTCAAAATATGGCATTTCTGAGCATTTCAGGAACGTGGCTTTCTCTGTGCCACAGTCCTGAGGGGCTGTCCATGCTCAGCCTGCCAAGGCATGGAGAGAGAAGCAGCCCTGCCCCTCTCTGCACCACTGTACAGGCACAAGTGTTTGTGCAGCTGCACCCTGAGCCAGAGCAAGGACACAGTGCGGTGAAAACATCGTATTTTTCCTTATTTCAGGCAAAAACCAGCAAAGCCAGCATTTATTTTCATGCCTCTATGGTTGTATGTTTATGACACAACAAAGCAAGCTTTGTGCCTTCTCCTACGAACTTCATAAATTCTTTCTGAAGCATTCAAAAGATTGTTTATGTGTGCAATTATGTAACAATAAACACAATTTTTGGGAGCGGATCACATGGCACGATCACAGCCTGTGCTCGGCATTCCAGCCCCGAGCCAGCCAAACCCTGAACACACGAGAATGATAACGGATGGCAAAGAATCACCCTCGGCAGGACGGGACACTTAATGTGTGTCCTGGAGCTCATTTAAAAAACCCAACTGGTGAGTTTTAGTAACAGTTTCTGACAGGCAGACACGGGGAGGGCAGAAGGAAGAGTCACACAGCCATTATTTTTTTGGTTTAGAAATCAGTATTACTGTAGGAATGTGGTTTGCTAATGCTGCCAAAAACCAAGACATGTTTAAGACACTTCAGTACTAATGGGACAGACACGTTTTAAGAAGGAAGCCCTCTCTCCCTCAGCTCAGCAGAAAGGAGCAACAGCATTCTTTTCATGATTTCCAGCGAGGTCCCAAATCTGTCCTTACTTTCAAAAAATGCAAGTTAAAAGTATGTAAACCCCGCTAGTGTTTATGCAATGATATGATGTACTAGAGACACTGCTTCTAGGTGCTAATGTACTAATGTGGCTAATGAGACAGACACAGTGTACTGCCAAAAATCTGCAAGTACCTCAAAAACCACAGTTTAACTTCCCAAGCTGTTACCAGGACACTCACTCCAAAAACATCCTGATGACCCTCAGACAGATGTTTCAGGCCAGCACTGTAATGCACCACAGAGGGTTATGGCTCTCACTTCTCCTTTAATCAGCGACTGTGTATTCAACTCCAGTGTTAAAATAAACCATTACAAACCCATTCTAGTCTGTGTCCAAGACCTAAATACCTTTTATGTCTGTCAAAAAACTTGAGCTAAGCCTCTCAAAGCCCTGCCTGGTGTCTGTCTGGCACCTCCTCAGCAGAACCCTTGGTAACACAGCAGGACGAAGTGAGACGGTCGGGGTTTCAGTGTGACAACACCCTCCACCTGCGAGCACCATTTACCTGGAAAACATTTGGACATTTTTAATTGAATTCCCAACCTTTAACCACTAAGAAGAACAATTACCCTAAAACCATTAAGCCATTTCAGTAAAAATATTCACACACACACAAACACATGAACACAGGCACAAAAACACAGACTCACACACACATAAAACTGCACATGAAGACACGCACACACATAAACAGGCACACAGAAACACAGACCCACACAAATGCACACTGACACAAAGATGCACAGACACACACAGACAAACACGGACACATACACACAGACAAACACACACAAACACAAACACACAAACACGGAGAGACAAACACACACAGACAAACACAAACACACAAACACACAAACACAAATACAGAAAAACACACACACAAATACAGAAACATAAACACACACACAAATGCACATATAAACACACACACAAATACATATGCACACACAGACACACAAACACACACGCATACGAACACAAACACAAACAAACACACAAATGAACACAGACACAGAAAGACACAAAAACAGACAGAAAGACACATACAAACACAGACATACACACACACACAAATACAGACATAAACACACACACACAGACACACACGCGCACACACACGCACACAGACACACGCACACAGACACGCACACACACACGCGCACACACACACGCGCACACACACACACACACACACACACACACACACACGCACGCACACACACTCCCGCCCCAGCCCCCCGAGGCCGAAGCCGCCGCGGGGATGGCGGGTCCAGCCGCAGCCGCCCCTCCCTCAGCCCCGTCAGCCGCCCGGGCTCAGCCCGCTCTCCCCTCAGCCCGCCCCGCGCATGCTCCCTGGCGCTGCCCGTGCCCGCCGTGGCGCTGCCGGCCCGGGCGGGCCCAGCACGAGGTGGGTCCGCGCCCCCCGCCCCGCTCCGCGCCCCCCGCACGGCCCGGCCCGGCCCGGCCCGCACCCCCGCCGGCACTGCGGCTG
>JAWWES010000024.1:19863687-19890827 GCA_035583135.1 Lophotriccus pileatus | reverse complement strand
CACTGCGGCTGGGCGGCCGCCCGCGCTCGGCATTGACCGCGCAGCTCCCCCGGGCACAGCCGGTGACCCGGCCCTGCCGCTGCCAGGCGGTCGCAGGACCAGAAAATCGCAGCGCCCCACCGCAGTGGTTTGTTTGGGAGGGGAGGGACCCGTCCGGTGCCACCCCCTGCCACGGGCAGGGACACCCTCCGCTGTCCCCGCTTGCTCCAACCTGGCCTTGGCCACCTCCGGGGATGGGGCAGCCACCGCCTGAATCACAGCCTGACAATGCTTTCGGTATAATAAATAATCGGCGTGGTTTCAGCCGCGCCGAGGCCAGCGGCTGGCGGGGAGCGAGAGGGCCGTGACTGACAGCAGGGCAGGCGCGGGGGAAACGGGTTTCTCTGCGGTGTTTTCGTGGTTTGTGGGGTTGTACCCAGCTCTGATCGTCACTTAATCACCCCGAAAAACGCAGCTCAGTCCGCTTTGGAGGAGAGAAGGCAGACACACACGCATGTCAGTCCAAACAGGAGAGTAACTTTCAGGTGTAGTTATCACTGCTTTTCTCACTATACTCTTCAGTGGAGTAACAGATAAAAAATTACCTGGTATATCAATAATGTAGATTTCAGAGTTTTTCCATTTGCACAGCTCCATTTCTTTTGGTTTTCTCAGACGGGTGGGGGGGTGTTTTCGGGAGTCCTGCACCGCACTTAGTGAAACCGAGCTCCACATGGCGTGGAGTATTTAATCAGGAAACAGTGTGCACAAAATAGATGTGTTTGCAATTTTGTATCGCTTGAAAGCATTTTCAGGCTGTGATTCCGGCGGTGGCTGCCCCATCCCTGGAGATGGCCAAGGCCAGGTTGGACGGGGCTTGGAGCAACCTGGGCTAGTGGAAGTTGTCACTGCCCAGGGCAAGGGTGGGACTGGACGGGCTTTAAGGTCCTTCCCAACACAAAGCATCCAGTGATTCCGTGATTTTCCCATGCTTGTTTTCATCAGTAGTTCACGTGAAACATACACAGTAACTGCATGTGTAAGACAAGATGAGATAAGATATAATAGATAAGAATAATATAGGAAATAAGCAATAAGAAATAAGACAGTCTTCAGGGCCAGCTGCTCTGAGAGTATCACCTCAGAGATATAATTAGCAATGTAATCCTCTCTCATGCTGTGCTTGCTTGGGTGGATGCATAAACCGACCTGAATAGCATTTCTTCCACGTGTTTGAGTAAATATTTTACTTCACTGAAAAATCCAATGATACCGTTATAAGTTTGTTTGGGTTTTTTTTTTTTCTTTTTATGTAATAGTAGTAAAATTATAAATGAGAGGAGTTGGCTAGAAACTGTCACATCTGACATGGATGAAGGTAGTTGCTGGGTAAGAATGTGCTACAAACAATATATAAAAAAAATTGATTGCAAGCTCAGATAAGGTACAAGATTGCTTGTATCTTTTAGTTTCAGCTGGCAAATATATTCCCAGTTTCTGGCAACAGACTCATAGAATGGTTTGGGTTTGGGAGCTTAAAGATCACCTCATTCCAACCAATGGGCAGAGACACCTTCTGCTAGACCAGGTTTCCCAGACACATTTCCCAGGCACAGATTTCTTTTTCTTTTTGAAACAAGGTTCAGACTCCAGAATTGTTTAATCAAATATACAACAACAGCCAAATTACTTGATGGTTGTGTTTTTCAAGAAAACGGAGAAATTTGTAAACATTTTTACTCCTGATCTGGGGGAGCTTATTATTGTTTGAAAATATGAAAACCACATAAAAACATGCCCATTTCCTCCGTTTTCTCTCCACTCTGGAGTTTTTGCTGGGCTTGATCCTGTCTCAGGAACATGAGGGAGATACAGCCACCTGCAGCTCTTGCTCTCTGGCCACTTCAGTGAAATTCCTTGGAGCTCTTCGAGTTCCCTGTGTTACAGAGCTTGCCTGTTTTGTTCCTTAGAAAAAGAATATGGTAAAATGCCTAAAAGGGTTGGCCACTTTAGACCTACCTGATTTCTTCCCATTCCTCGTTTCCTTTGCCTGGTCTGTCCCTTCTGGACAGTTTTATTGTGCATAAACTCGACAGTGGTTCTGCATGCCCTCAGCAGGTCCAGAGTTCTTAGGTGTGTGTACATTAATCAGTGCTTTTGCATCACTAATTGGCCTAGCATATGGTGGGTCTTCAACAGTTCTTAAAGGTATGAAAGGGTTTCTTCCTAATTTCTGTTTTCTGACCAACTGACATTTGCTGGCTGTTTTAGGAAGTTACCAACCCAAACCATGGACATTTGTAACATTTATACAATTGTAAAGTTACACAAAGCTAAAGAATTCCCTACTGAAAAGAAAGCAACACTAATTGATTTTTATGGTCCAAACTATGAGAAGAGCAAAAAGCAAAAGGAGAAGCTGGAACTGTCCAAAGCCAGCTAGGAATCTGAACACACACTTTGTACTCAATTAAAATGAACCTTAGGCTTTAGTAAACTTCAAGTTCTGCATAATGTGATGTTTTGGTTATGTACCAATGAAAACAGTGCAGTCTAAGTAGTGGTCAGACATTTTAATGAGACAATTCAGACAATTTTGTACCTGCCTAATCTGATAAACTTGTGCCTGAGGTCACGGTGGATTTGTTAAGTCTGCTGTAAAGCACCCATGAGGCAGCACGTGCAGTGCAAGAGGAATAAGCTGCCAGAAGCCCAGTGATCCTGCTCTACTTACCTAAAAAGCTTGTTAGTATCTTTGCATGGCAACTATAGTTCAGCAGAATTTTCCAAGGGACTGGGGGTTCTTCATTTTGTTGAAACAGGAAAATGCCAGGCCTAGGGAGATGAAGATCACTAGTTTAGTCATTCAGGAGCCCACCTGCTCTGTATTCTTTCCTTGGAAATGGCCCTGGAAATTATTTCAGCCTGTTGGTTAACTCCCCCAAAAAGTCATGCTCAGTTGGCACAAAGCCTTGTCTTGACTAAAATATGGTGACATGGCCTGTTTGAGCAAATGTTTGGCACTGGTGCCTGGGACTGGCTAAACCCTGCAGAGCACTAGAGAAAATTAGTTCCTCAGCTGAATAAAATCAGTAGTGCTGAAGAGTACAAATGTAGGAACAGATAGAAGGGGCAGCTCTAGTTCTGACACCTACAAATGGATACAGCAAAGCAGAGTTGCACCAAGAATTAACCCCCCTCTGGAATCAAATAGTAAAATCAAATAGGTAAATAGTGTTATATTATCATGAAAGTAAAACTCAGTGACAGCTTCTCAAATGTGAGCATTTGGAACTTGCCCCAAAGAGTCTGCTTGTTTTAAGAATTTAATTAATATTTATTAATTATCTGAAGCTGCTCTTTGTGCTTCAGTCAACTAAAATGCCAGCTCCCTCCCTCTCCTCCTACAAAGCGTTTTGCCAGATGCTCCACTTGTTAACACATTTTTTGTGTGCTGACACTTGAAAAGTACATGTGTCCCTTTACTCATAATTCATAGATTCAGATTTCCACCTCTACAGTGACTGAACAGTTTGTGATGGGACCAAGAAGTGATGCTGCTGTTGGGGGGTTTTCCTTGTGCAGGGACCCTCAGACAAGCCCCTCACTCTGTCCATGTTTTAAGTACCCAGGGTACCTTAGAGGATTTTCCAAAATTGTGTGCAAATCTTCTGAAGCCCCATTTTTTATTTCATTTTTTCCCCCCACAAACTTGGAATCAGAATTGTTTGGGTTGGAAGGGAGCTCATCCAGTTTCACCCCCTGCCATGGGCAGGGACACCTTCCACTAGCTCAGGTTGCTCCAAACCCCATCCAGCCTGGCCTTGGACACTTCCAGGGATGGGGCAGCCACAGCTTCTCTGGCCAAACTCCATACATGTATATAAAAATGATGTTTGATGTTTATGTAAAATGATATTTGCTGTTTACTGAAATAGCTGGATACAGTTCAGTTCACACATGTGACTTCTTTTTTTTTTATTTGACCCTAAAAGATTAGTAAGAAACTAGATGTGTCATTTTAGGGACTACTTTGTTAAATTTGTCTCTGTTCTCAGTAAATTAAGTTTTCTGTAGAAAAATAGTTGGATTCTTCTTCCTTCTGATTTTTATTAACAAAAGTCTGACTGCAAAATAATTATATGCTGTGTCTCTCTATAACCAAAATTAAGGCAGATGTTTAGCTGAGATGATGGGTTTGGAGTTATTAAGGTTCTTTGCATCAACTTCCAGTTGTCCCCTGTACCTTGCTCTCCTTGCCTGTTTAAATAAGACACATTTCTTGTCCACAGAAGCTCACACAAATATTTTGTTTCTAAATAATTGGGAGGCATTTTTAATTAATCCCTATATTTATTACGGATTTTTTAACAAGACATGCAAAGTAGTGATGGAAATAGATGAAAGCCCTTTTTTTTGGTCAGCTAATATTTAGTGTTTGAAATTGATTTAGTAAGATAGAATAGGATATTGTATCCTGGTTTATTTACAATTTTTACTTAGTGTTTAGTTAAATCAACAAAAATCTTTGCTGTATTTTTAGGTTGATTACATTCTTTTCATTCATATGAACTTATGTTCATTATGCTTTTGAGATACTACTTTTAATGCAGTCAGTCTACACTCTGAAAATACTTCAGTGACATTTCTGGGTGAGAAAAGTATTTTGTGCAGGGTGTAAGCTCAATAATAACAAACATTTATATTTGATTTTCTTTTCTTGGCATTTCAAAATTAATTATCAGTTTGACTGTAATTAAGATCACTTCACAAAATCTCTGCAGCTAGGTACGTAGTTGCCTGGTGCATGGAGATGTGGTTGGTAACGTGAAAATCAGGTGAACAGGAAAAAAAAAGGATGGGATGTTGAGTTATTAAAACATCAGGCTGGTGTGGCCTGTTTGCCTCAATCCCTTTAAAGCCCAGGCAGACACAGAAAGCAGTTTATGGCATGATTATCTGATAGTCCCTAAGGCACTCCTTGTACAGTCTTAAATTAAGAAAAGATAGTTACTGGCTCCTCCCAGATTACCATCCCAAATCCAATTAGCTATAGGAAACACCCTGGGAATTCATTCAGCTTCTCTCCTCTAAAATCTGAATCCCGTACAAGGTGTTTCTCGTGGCTGATGCTGCAACAATGAAGGGATCAGCACTCACTTATTCTTTTTGCCCGGTCACAGGTAAGGTGTTAAATTGTAATTATTAAAACTCTATTAAAACTCATGTGAATTTACTGTGGCTTTGACTGGATCAGATGTAAAAAGAATTCCTCTAACTTGCAGAGTTTGTTTTTAAACTTTTCCACTTCTGAGTGCTGTCAGAATGCCTTGCTGACAATGTTTCATTGTTCTGTGTGTGTAGTCAGTCCTACAAGTCTCACAGTCTCTTAGTAAACATGATATTCATGATCAAGAGTCTCTGAGTCACCACTTTTGCGTGTAGAACTGTTAATATATTCGATTTACGCCATCTCCTTTATAATTCTCACTAGTAATTGCTGCCTGCCAGCCTGTTCAAGGTAGTTTAAAATAACTTTTGTTAACTCTTGGGTTAACCCTACCACAGAAGGAGGTGATTTAAATAACATGAATCAAGTCAACTGAGAGACTTGTCCATCAGTTAACCTTGCAGTTTCTTTCTATTTATTTCAAAAACTCCATGAATAGCAAACACTGAATCACCAGACCAACACCTACATAATCTTTTAATGAATTACATTCTTTTGTCTCTTTTGTACCTGAAGGCAGTTACAGTCCTTTGTAAATATCAGACTTAATGATGGAATTACATTCACCTTTTGCTAAGACAGGTGGGGAATATTTTTTCCCCGAAGAGGGAAAAACGCATCTAGAAATAACAAATCCGTTCTGGTTGTGGTTCCAGTGAAATCCCTGGAGTTTTACAACAGCTGTAGCATCCTTCTGCTGTGTAAATAGCACATAACTAAACTGTATGATCATTTGTTTAAATTACAGCCTGGTCTTCTCTCTGTCCTTCACCTGTCCATTTGCTTTTTCCAATTTTTTGGTGCTTGCTTACAGGTAGTAGAGAGTTCAAATTTCAAATAATTGGGCTTTTTAACACACCTGGGGAATCGAGGTGTTTGCCTCCTGAAATATGTGTGCTCAATGCTAAAACTGCCTTCAAGACTATGATTAAATTGTACCTTAAGTATTCATGAAATATCTGCTATCAGTGAGCTTTTTCACTGATACAGACATAAGAACCACCTTTGAATCCTGTTTAATTAATCATAATAATCAAATTTAACAAAACCCCCCAGCTATCTACATTTTTTACAAAACTTCAGAAATAAATGCTTTGTTCCTGGCAATGTTAACATTGGACAGTCTGCTGTAATTTAAACCACAATTTCATTTACCAGTGCTTCTTGTACAAGTGACTAACTTTGTCTCAGCCAATTCAGAAGATTTTTCTGTTAAAAACTCTCATCATCTGCCAGTCTTAAAACATCAGATTCAAAGCCTGAATTTAGAGACAAAGCTATAATTCAGTAGCTCTTAACAACTTCATTAAATATAACCAGTCCTCCTTACACTGTCCTATTTTTGCTTAGTCTTAATCATCCAAGTTATCTTGAGTTGTCTAAAATATCTCCATTGGTGCAGTTTAGAGGATTTTGCATTCTGGCAGTTGAATTTTATCCCATGTGATCTTATATTTAGACATTCTGTTGACTTCTGTGGGAGTGCTCACAAAAGCAAAGTTTTTCTCAAGTACTTGTAGAATTAGGCCAGAGAGGAAATTTTAGGGGTGCCTGGGGACTAAAACAGCCCCTACCTGGTCTGTAGTTGACTATATTCCTTTAAAAATTTGGCTCTAGGTAGTTACTTACACGTGACTGCAAACAGGGAGGGAGCAAATTCCCTTTAGAAGACAAGAAACTGGTAAAAATAACCTCCAAATGTCATGTGACAGGCCTAGGCAGCAGCATTTGCCTTGTATTGTATGAATATATTTGAGGTTTAAAATAGCTTTTCCCTTATACTGTTATTGTAAAACTGAAAGCTTAGCCATGATTTTTTTCATGTTAATAGATAAAAGTAGTCCTTGGAGATGTGTGGCCTGCTGGGGGGTTCTTGTTTGCCAGAGCCACACAAATCTAGAGGTTTGGGACCTCGCCAGTAGTGGATGGTTCCACAGGGACTCTGCAGTGGGGAGCTTTACAGTGGGATTACTGTCCGTGCTGGCAGCTGAACTGCCCTAACTGGAATCCTTCCAGTTGGGAATGCAGCCTCTTCTCTCTGTTTTGAAAACGTGCTCTGAAGCAAAAGATAGTAATTGCATCTCTTAAATAGCCATCCAAATTGCAGAGGTAGAGCGAGACCAGCATCTTCTTGTCTCCTCCCCTCCTGGCTGCTAAAATATTAGACATTGCTCCTTTCTCTGGTTTCATTCTGGGGCAAAAATTCAGCCCAGCGACTGGAATCCACTGATTTCCAGATCCTGTAATACTAAAAAGGAATTTTAGGGTTTTTTTGGTGACCAAGCAGAGTGGGTAATTTGCAAACCCTCAGGGCTGGTTTGCTGAGCCCATCCTGCTCCTGTGGCCCAGGAGCTGCTCCCGTGGGGATCCCTGATCTCCCACTGGCCTCCGTGGCACTTCACTGCTCAACCTGTGACCTTACAGAGTGAAGTGCTTTTATTCCAGAGGAAATGCATGTGGACAAGAGGCTGCTTCATTCCCCTGATAATAGAATCATGGAATATGCTCAGTTGGAAGGGACCCACAAGGATCTTCAAGCCCAACCCTCAGGCCTGCACAGGTCACCCCAATAATTCTTTTCTTTCTTCCCTTATGCATGAAAACCATGAAAGGTGAATGTGTCGTCTTCTGGGTTGAATGTTCAGAAATATAAGGAATGTTATGTCTAGTTTATAGCAAAACTTTGGAGATCTTGGTTAAGTTGTAATGTAATTACACCACTTGGGGCCTTGTCTAAACTCAGAATTGCCTCATTTTAACTTAAGGTATGACTTTAAAGTGAATTTAGCTAAACTGGTTCAAAACCCTTTACTGGTATTTTCAAATTGATTCAACTTGTCTTGAGCCAGTATTTTGAGCTTGATGCAAAATATTCTCTGGTCACTGCAAGTTCATTTTCAGCTGTGTGTGCCATGTGGAGGTTTAGTTTATTTTGGTTTGTGGGGTTATTTTGCAAATTTAATGACTACATTAGATTAAATCAATTACCCATGGGAAAAAATCACAGACTGGAGATGTCTGTTCAGAGTTGGGAATTGAGGTGAAGAAAGTGGAAGCACAGAGTGATCTTTCTACACTGTTTCCCCTGCAAGAAAGGCACCTCTGCGTGTTTGAAGCAGCGAGTGGGACTTGTTGTCGTGTGATCAAATGCAACAAGTGAGTCGAGTACAACAGCAAACAAAACATCCTTTCTGTGAGAAATTGGGCTTCTCAAAAGTGGAAACAAAACCCCCAACCTAAAAATTTCACAGAAACATCAAAGCAAGTGTCGAATCTACACCTGGAAGGGACCCCCTTAGTGCTTGGCATGACGATTCCAAGAGATGGTTCCACACTTTTCTCTGTGGTGACCAGTGACAGGACCCCAGGGAATGGCCTGGAGTTGTGTCAGGGCAGGGATCTCAGGACAAGGTTCTCCCCCAGAGGGTGGCTGGGCACTGACCAGGCTCCCCAGGGCAGTGTCACAGCCCCAAGGCTGCCAGAGCTCCAGGAGGCCCCACCATTGCTGTGTCTGGTGTGTTTACGCACAGTTGGTGACTCTGCTCCCTGTGCTAAAACACAGAGGTGGAACTCTGCCCTGGAGACACCCTGTCTTCAGCTGGAAATAGGGATTAAGGAGCAGCCTCTTTGCTGTCATGGCAATGAAATGCATGTCAGAGATAAGGGAGCAGAGCTGATTAAGGCGATAGGGTGGTTGCCCAAGGTACGTGACTCCGATCCCAGGCACCTGATGAGGACCCTGACCTGGAATAACTCCAGGATTGTGCCTCCAGCTTCTGCCAAGTGTTTATGGGATGAGCAAAATCCAGCGTTCATGGGGTGAGCAAAATGCTGCAGAACATCTTTTAAAAACTAAGAATATCCAGCACAGAGATGAAGCAGGAGAGCAGCTGTTGCTTTTACTTGAACGCTACCTTTACTTTTAACACCCTTTTTATCAGTGCAGGAATGTAATACCCCTGGCCCAAATCACCATGTTACAGCTGTTTAAGGGGGTGTCTTATAACTCTGTAAACTCTTTGTCACAATCTTACCTTCCCCCCACCCCCGAAGTAAATATAAGGGAGTTGCTCACATTGATCACACTGAGCAATTTAAAACTCCTGTCAGTGGAGTTTAGCAAACTGAAAAGCATGCAGACAAAATATTAATAATTAATTAAAATTATTACTAGCTCCTTAGCAATTATTAATTAAAATATTAAAACTTAATAATGCCAAGGTAAAATATTTAATTCCAGCTCAGGAATTATGGATTTGGTGTATTGCTGAAATAAAATTGGTTATACAACAAATAAAAGGAGTTTACCTCTGCCATTTAGAAGAATCATTCTAGTATTTTCTAATACTGTAGGTATATTCTCTTCTGCATTAACCTCCATCTCTTGCCTCTTCAGTAAAGAATCTTATCAGCCTGAATCCTGGTTAAAAAAAAAAAGGGATAATAGTTTTACATGATAGAAATATCACTGCTATTTAATCTCTTTTTTTTTTTTCTAGCACTTGAGTACAAGGAAGTAGGAAAACCAGACATAGTGGTGGTGATTCTGCTGCCCATAGGAGGAGACATGTCTTTTTCAAACGTTATCTGGACAAATTTTTAAGAGAATTTTCTGAGAAATAGAAACCAACAATTTCTGTTAATTCAACTCTATTGACTCTAAAAAGAAATTTTGGGGATAAAATAAAATTATTTCTTTTGGTATGAAGTTTCCTCTGATAATAAAAGCCATCCCTTACTGATTTCAAAGTCCACTGAAAAAAAAAATAGAGGTTTTGGAGCTTCTCCAGACAGAATGCAATTCTATACCAACACTCCTACCTGTTTATTGCAGGATTGACTTTTCAGGGTGAGGAGTCAGATGGTCAAGTAGCTGAGTAGCAAAATGCTCCAGATGCTCTTTAATCTTTATTAAGATTCTTCTCAATTCATATTCTTGTTAATGTACTGACATTGCAAATGCATTTCTGAGCATCACTGACACCTCCAGAGGGTTTTTGGCGTTCACAGACAGGTGGAATTCCCATCCCTGATGCAGCAATAGGAATGTGTATCTGGCTTCTGTTCCCCCCATTAAGCATCTTGACAAGGACAGAGCTGCACTGGGTGTCTTTGGGGATAAAGTCCATTAGCATTGCTGGAAGAATAATTTATTCAAGCCATGTGGAAGACAATGTAAATCTGAATGAATGAAGTTCTATTTAAATATTTACTAATAAAAACAATCCTGCAGAATTAGAAATAAAAGCTGGACAGTGAAGAGCAAACAGCAGCACCACAGCACAGGACTGTTGTATCACCTTATCCACACAATGCTCTTTTGTTTTGGTTTGGTTTGTTTTTAGCAAATCTGTCTCTTAAAACTCTGTTTATGCTGCTGATTCCTAATAACTGGCTTTGCAGGATATGGGACATAAAGTTTGTCTGTTTAGTAAAGTTTCTACAGTTAATGATGCAACAGAGATGTTTAGTTTGGTATAAAAACATGCACTTTTTTTGGTTATACTTGCAGCTATTTCCCTAAAGAGATAAGAGAAACAGAATGGAAATCTTATACTGGGTAAGAACTTTTACTCAAGGGCCATGTAAAGGGGTTTGTTTAAACATCACAGTGAGTGATTAACGTGTTGAGCTTTACAGCTTTCCTTCAGCTTTCCTTCTCTCAGAAGGTCTTTAGAGCAGAACCCACTTTGTTTTAGAAATAATGTTAAAGTATGAGAAAACAAATCTGAGAGACTCTCGTGCTGAGTTTTCTTGTTAGAAGAGAATCCTCATAGATGTGATTTCAAACACCAAGAGTGGAGGGAAGAGAGCAGAAAAGGCTTGTAGACAGTCTGCCAAGTACAGTCCATGCCTGACTGCCCAAAGCTTAAGCCTTGGACAACTCTCTAACCAGGTGCCAGGTTCTGGGCTTTACTTTGAATTTTTTTTAGCTTCTGTTGTAGATTTTCAGTGAATATTTTACTGTTTCAACAGGTACTGCAATGGCTGCAGGAGTTTTGATGCAAAATGAACTCCCATACTCGTCGTTGATAGAGAGCAGTCTGTACCTTGCAAATATGAGTTCAGGTAAGAATTCTTCTCTGATGCCATTCATAAAAAAATGCTTAGAGCAATCCTGAAAAAAAAATCCACAGAAAATAAAAATACCCAGAAACATTATCCATGTTTATAAAATTAAACTGTCTATAACAAAACCGAACTGCATTATTTCATCAACACATTGTGGGGATAATGTGTTGATCTTTTCTGTAATTTGCATTTTGTCAGGTCTCTTAATGTGTGATTTTTGTGTTGAGAAACTGCCTAGCTCTCTGAAAATACAAATGTGCCTTCAACAAAACTCCTGTTTCTAATAAAGTATTTAAACTCTTACAGGATCCAATTCTTTCTTACCCTTTTGGGTGAGTGAGTGCAAATCCTGAAAGATTCACTGGGAAACTAATGATGTGCAGCATTTTATTTTGCTCACTTCTGGCTCCACTATCATTTGATACATACCGAAGAAAAGTTTCTGGGAAGAGAAAGAGGGAAAGAATTAAATATAAGAAAGGAATATAATTAATTGGAAAACACTGTTCACATTTCCTGGATACAGGTAGCACTTCAAATAGCCTTTTTCATCTCCTTTCTCCCACCCACCCAAAATGTTTCCTCACTTGTTGATACCAGCTTTATTGATGAATTAAAAGAGTCAGGGCTTTGAGACAGCTCAGTCAGCTTTAACATTTTCCTCTTCTCATATGACATCACTGCTGATGTTCCAGGCCTGGCACCCACAGCAAACCTTGTCGTGTCTTGGGAAGAGCTGGGGTGCAGCATTCAAAATTCAGGCCCTCAGTTCCTGGCCAGTACCAATAAGAAACAGATTTTTGCCTGGTGAATTTGCCTCAGAAGGGAACCGTCTGTTGTGCAAATTCCTCTGTACAAGTTACTGGTTTTTTAGCACAAGAAGGAACACAGACTGAAGATGCCAAGGAGGAGGCAACAGGATTAATTTGCTTATTGAACGAAGTTGAGGTGGGTTTTCTTGACTCCTCTTTCAGTGCAGCCTAATGCACAGCCATTGGGGTGACAAAGGCACTTTAGCATCACTGCAGTCTGTTCTCCACACAGTTTTGTCAGGGTGTTGCAATCTTTCTGGCCACCTCACTCTCCTCCTTAGCACACTGGAAGCAAAGTGGGAGGCAATTTGCCACCTCATAGCTACCTTCCAAAACCTGAAGCACTCAAGTGACACACCTTTTCCTCCACATTATCTGCTTTCTCTCAGGCCGCAGGACTAACAATAAACAAGCTGTGGCCAGAAAAAAAAAAATCAGCCTTTTGTTTTGAATAACAACTTGTGTTTTGTTAGCAGACATGAATGGTCCAGGCCAACAGTCCACACAATTCATCAAGTGCTGAACCATTTCAGTAGGAACACACTAATCCCAGTCATTACACAGCTAATGATGCATTTTGGAGCAGCAAAGTGGAGGAGGAGAGGTGGCTGTGGAATGTTAAACCAAGAGGTGGGGGAGTATAATGTACTTCCTTACAGATCTCTCAGGAGGCAGAGCCTCCAGCTACATTTTGATTGTTCTTTTGAATCGAGTATTTTGTGTCTTAGCAAGTTCTGAATGCCTGTTATTTAGAAGGAACTAAATGCTCCCATTGTTCGCGGAAAGCGTTTTGGTTGTTCCCGGCGCGTTTTGAAAATTACCCACTTGAAATGCAACTATTTTCATCGAGCGAGCAGCGGAACAGTTTGTCCCGAGCAGACGCAATCCCTGCAATCCCTGTCGAGGGGAGCAGCCCCACGGCTGCATCCTCCGTTGCCATGGCGACCGCTCAGCCCGTGGGGACCGGCGCGCACGGGGATGCTGGGCACAGGGATGCTGGGCACAGGGATGCTCGGCACAGGGATGCTCGGCACAGGGATGCTCGGCTCCCGCAACTCCAGCGCTGAGCAAGTTCCCTTGCCCTCGGCGTGCCCGCGGCTCCAGGCGGCAGCGGCCCGGGCAGCCATGCAGGGCTCTCCGCGGCGGCGCTCGGCCGTCAGCATCTTTAGCCATTTTTTCCAGGGTCGGAGGCATTCCTCCTCCGACCCTCTCCTCCGCATGAGCCAGAGGCGCCGGAGCTCGGTGGTGGAGCTGCTCTCCTCGTCCACCCACCGCGTGATGGTGGCTCTGTCGTCCCTCAGCCCCGAGGAGCTGGACGCAACTTTTCCCGAAAAAAAAAGTAAAGTACTTTCCGTTGAGACTGTCGGCAGCTCTGGGTATTGTCTTGGTGTTACTACGCTTCGGTTCTGTGAACTGTGTTTTATGTATGCGGATAAAATAGTGGTTTAATTCTTTTTCCCCGTGTTTTATCTTTTGCTCGTTGATTCCTTACTCAAGTATTATACATAATGTATATATATGTGTGTATTAATACATGCTTTTTACTCTGGCAGCTCAGTTATAAACAACGGGTAAAACAGAAGCATACATTCATGCACACACCAAATGTATGGTTAACTATTTTGGATTTCAGGATGAAGAGGACTGTGCCTTTTTTTTTCAGTTGCAAGGGCTATCACCCACCTCTAACTTCATCAGAAAAAAACAACTTCTGCAGTAATGCAAGCAATTTTTCCCCCTCACAATCCTTACTTGAAAAATGAGTCTGAAATATATATTTTAATATATTTGTGTATATTTATATGTCTATAGTCTAATTAATATCTACATAATTAATATTTATATACCTTTATAAATAGAGATATTTATATATATTTCTGCTGTTTGTAACTTTGTCAGTTTAAGGTTAAACTGCTGAGTCTGAAATATATATTTTTGTATATTTCTATAAATTTATAAGTATATAGTCTAATTAATATCTATGTAATATATAATTAATAATTATACATATATTTATAAATATATATATTTATATATATTTCTGCTCTTTGTAACTTCATCAACTTAAGGTTGAACTGATGCATCTGAAATATATATATTTATATATATTTCTACGTATATAACCTAATCAATATCTATGTAATATAAATATTTATATACATTTATCAATATATATATTTATATCTTTCTGCTGTTTGTAACATCATCAGTTTGAAGTTAAACTGATGAGTCCAAAGTATATATTTTATATAAGTGTATAGTCTAATATATAAGATATCAATAATATATATAAATATATTTTTTTATATATATTTCTGCTGTTTGTAACTTCATCAGTTTAAAGTTGAACTGATGGGTCTTAAATATATATTTTATATATTTCTCTATATTTACAGGCACCTAGTCTATTTAACATCTATATAATATAGAATACATGATTAATATTTATATATTTTTAGATACCTATTTCTATGGTTCTGCTGTTCGTACCTTCATCAGTTCAAGGTCGAACTTTGAGGGTGGAGATGAATTCCTAAGCTTGCCCAACTAAGCCTGGCTCTCCCTGTGCTGCAGGAGGCTCGAGGCGCCCGACAGCCAAGTACACGAAGGTGGGGGAGCGCCTTCGGCACGTCATCCCCGGGCACATGCAGTGCTCCATGGCCTGCGGGGGACGGGCCTGCAAGTACGAGAACCCAGCTCGCTGGAGTGACCAGGAGCAAGCCATCAAAGGGCTCTACTCCTCCTGGTGAGAAGCAGCTTTTTGGGTTTTGTCCAATCAGCTGCCGCTTGATTGGGAATTAAGAGTCAGTAATCACCGTTGTGCACAGCCCGGTGGTGAGGAGAGATTTCTGTTGAGCTGCAGCAAGTTTGGTTCAGATCCAAAGGAATAAATACCTACCTATCTGTCAGGAATTGTAAAAAAAACCTATGGGCTAAGGTGCAAATTAATTAAACATGGTCGTAATAGAGTTGAAAAGAGCGAGCACTTAGGGCAGATGAAATAAGGTGGGTTTGTGTTCAGAGGGACATTCATATGCAGCAAGAGTCACATGAAATGTATCTTTGCATCCTTACTGGGCTTGGCTTTTTTTCAGACAGCAGATAATTAAAGGGCATTTACAAACCTTAAAGGTCCAAACAGGGATCTGAGTCCAGATTTCTATTCAAAGGAATTTTAACTTGTGTCCTGGCATTTAAACAGTTCTAGTAATGTTTTTTTGATAATGTTGTATCTGGATCAGCTTAGTAAGATATACCACTAATACTATGGGATAGTGAAATTTTTAAAAAAGTTATTTCTAATTAATCAGCAAGGTATTTCTGCTTTCTTCATTATAAGAGTATTCTTATTTTGGTAGACTCATACCCAGGAAATGATTCATAACCACATTATTATCTACTTCTCTAATTTCTCAGGATAACAGATAACATCCTGGCTATGGCTCGACCCTCAACAGAATTAATTGAAAAGTACAACATTATTGAGCAGTTTGAAAGGTAACAAATTCAGTCATTATTTATTGTAAGTATCACTGGTGTAATTCCTGATCCGTCTTCTCTTTCAACATAGATTGGAATTGTTGATAAAGATCCTTTCATTTTAACGCTCTGCAGGTAAAGATTTATTCTCCACTAAGAACAAATGTGTGTTTCAGAAAATAAGAGATAATGAGATTTTGGCTGCATGTAATACTTTGACTCATCTATTCCTTCCTTAAGATATGGCATAAAAACCGTAATTAACCTCCAGCGTCCTGGGGAGCATGCGAGCTGTGGGAACCCTCTGGAACAAGAGAGTGGCTTCACCTACCTTCCTGAAGCCTTTATGGAGGCTGGAAGTAAGTTCCCTCCTGCTGCTCTTCCTCATTAATTATTGACTTTGGCACTTAAAGGTATTTTTACTTGAATCCCTGCATGTTAAAAGCAGCTCTGTAAGAAACGTTGCGTGGAATGGGATGCAAACGTGAAACTTGGCAAATATAATCAAGAGCAAATAACACGTTATTGAAGATCATGTATTATGTGGAGAGAGATGGAGGGTTTATGTTCAGCTGTTTAAAATAAGGAAAGGACAACAGGTAGTTAAATTTTCCTTTTTCTTTTGTGCTCACAAATATATGAACCATTAACGGTGTTTCAAATTCTGGTACAACTCAGGTTTTCTTATCTGGAGTATAAAAGGTTATTTCATGTGAGGACAAGACAGAAAGTGCCTCTCTGTGAGAAGCAGCTGTTGACTGAAGAAGTGTTTTTATTTCTAAAAAAGAAAAAATTACCCTCTCCCTATATATAGCTCAGTACTCCTGCACCAGTCACTCAGTTTTGGTACAGCTTTTCCTTTCTGCCTGAACTTCAGTTTGGCAATTCTTTGCTACCTTTGCGTATCTTTCAATACAGAAAGAGAAATGGGAAAATAACCCCTTGCCAACAAGTTGTAGTCAGATTTAGAAGCTCCATTATGCAGTTTCAGTACTAAAATTTATTATTAGTAATCTCTGCACATAGTACTATGCAGCTCACATTCGGCAGGGCAGAAAATCACTGTCTCCTCTCCTTTTCTTTCAGTTTATTTCTATAATTTTGGATGGAAGGATTATGGAGTGGCATCTCTCACTACTATCCTTGACATGGTAAAAGTGATGACTTTTGCCCTGCAGGAGGGGAGGGTGGCTGTTCACTGCCATGCAGGACTTGGGAGGACAGGTATGTGCTCTACTGCAGGGTCAACACAATAGTTTTTGTAAAAATGCCAGAAAGTCTCTCTGGAAATCATTAATAATTAGTTTAGATTCAATATCATTGCTGGATGTACACGTATAAAACGGTTAAAAGTGCTAACCTGCTTTGTCAAAATGTTCTCAATGGCTAGAGGAGATCAGTCTTAGTATATTAAAACCAGAAACCTCTAAGGTTAGAGAATTTTTTAATCTGTTTCACGATTCCATTTCATTCAAATGTGGCGGGTGCTTTTGGGTGGGAAAAATTCACCTGGTACACTTTCATTGTCCAGTATTTGTTTCACATTCACAAACCTGCCAATCACTGTTAGATCAGGTAGATTTGGTGGAGCAGCTCAAATTCCATTTACTATTTCCAAGTCATTTTTGCCTTCCCATAGAAGCCCCCATTGCTCCTGTGTCCACCAATGATGGAACTCTTGGAGATGCTGTGCTGAGCAACGAGCTCTCACTGGAGGGGGAGTGAGAAGGGCTTTGCTATCTTGTGATTCATCAAATGCAACTATCATTAAATAACAGCATCATGTAATAGAATGTCTTTACCTATATTAATTTCTGTCCTGTATTTCCACTGAGTATTTGTTTTAGTCTGGCCATTCTTTACCTAATCTTGTCTCTGTATTTTCCAGGTGTTCTAATAGCTTGCTACCTAGTTTTTGCCACAAGAATGAGTGCTGATCAAGCAATTCTTTTTGTCAGAGCAAAAAGGCCTAATTCCATCCAGACCAGGGGGCAGTTACTGTGCATCAGGGAATTCACTCAGTTCTTGGTTCCCCTGCGAAATGTGTTTGCCTGCTGCGAGCCCAGGGCTCACAGAGTGACCCTGTCCCAGTACCTGACCCGGCAGAGGCACCTGCTCCACGGCTACGAGAGCAGGCACCTCAAACACGTGCCAAAGCTGGTTTACCTGGTCTGCAAATTGCTGCTGGACTTGGCTGAAAACAGACAGGTGGTAGAGGCAGAGCTGTTGGACATCCCAGACCTCTCAGCTGAGATCGAGAATACTGTTTCTCAGTTGGTGTCCACCCAGCTCGACCAAGACCTTGCCAGGCAGGACAGCGAGATGTCAGACTCATCCCACACCCACTTCTCTGCTTTTGAGACCCAGGACTCTCATTGCTCCCTGGGTCACGAATGTGATTCTTTCTGTAAAAGAAGGAATGTCGAATGCCTTCACCCTCTTACTCATCTGAGAAGGCGTCTAAGCTACAGTGAGTCAGATTTAAGGAGAACTGAGTTTCTTCTAGAGCAAGACAACACTGCCTGGACAGTGCCTGCTCAGATACTGCAGTGCAGCAAACTCAAGCAGAACAGTGGTGAGGAATGTTCTGCTACAGGTGAAGCGAAGCCCCCGCTGGAGCTGAACAAAGAAGCCTTGGTGCGCAACACGTGCGTGTTCTGGAGCCAAGGCAGGTTTAATTTGGACGGACGGAAAGACGGGTCCTCACTGTACCACAGAAGGAGCTCCACCAAAGAAGTCCAACGCAGCAGAACCTTCTCTTCAGGCCTCGCTTCCATCCACAACGCCAGGGACGCCGGAATGCCGAGGCACAGCTTTGCCAAGGAGGCTGGTCCCAGGAGAGACCGCAAGACCAACATGTATGGCAGGACGGTCTACGCCTCCGAGGACTCTGACTCTTCCTCTTCTTCTTCCAAAGCGAACTTTTCCATTGGATATGAAAGCCAAGGCAGCAGAGATGTGTCGGAGACAATTCCACACATTATTGTGCAGTCAGAATTAAGTCCGGAAGCCCGGAGAGTTTTGGCAGCGAAAGCACTTGCAGATATAAATGAATTCCTGGAAGAGGATGAAGTGAAGCAGAAGGTAGAAGTATGGCAGGTAATTTTTATCTCGATTCCCTGTTATGGGCTCTGCATGTTTCACCTTGGTTAATTCCCAGAATGGCAAAAACACCACGTGGAGCTTTGAAGTGCCACACTGGGACAGCAGTTTATGTGTGGTTCAGTAAATAACTGCAGTTGTCAGTTATGGGCCAGCTCCTTCAGAGGCTGGCAAAATGCCCCTACAACTTCTGGTCTGTGGCAGGAGGGTAGAGACTTCTTTTCAGGTTGTGTTCCTTCATTTTATTGCCTAGGGAAAATTGATGCCATTATCTGTGGTTGTAACTTGGCTGCTGGTAGCAAAAAATAGCACAGATTTTAAAGTAGACCTGTGTTGGTTTTCATCAGTGCTTTCTCAGAACTAATCAGAGGGCTCTGTGAGTAACTGAAAAAGAATTTAGTAGAAACTAAATTGCTTATCCTCAGAACCAAACCCTCCCAGCAACATTTGCTTTGAAGCTGGAAGGCAAAGCTGGTTTGTGCGTTCCAGTAGGGTACTGGGAGATGCTCAGCTGCACTGTTTATGCCATCCTTCTGTTTTAAGGAATCACTTGTATTGCTGCTGATTAACGTTGATACTTTGGGAAAAAAAATACAATTTTTTGGGGTAACTTTTCAGTCTTTTCCTGTTGAAACATAAGCAGCCAAGTACTGCTACAGTCAAAGGGAACGTTGGCAGTGGTAAATAGGTGATGAACTTCCAGTTTTGTTTTGCTTTCTTTTGCTTTAAGAAAGAACTGAATTCTCGAGATGGAGCTTGGGATAAAATCTGCACCGAGAGAGATCCTTTCATCCTCTGCAGCTTGATGTGGTCCTGGATAGAGCAGCTTAAAGAACCTATTATATCCAAAGATGATGTCGACATGCTGGCAAAAAATTGCACGGAATCACAGGAAGCACTCTACTTGCTGAGAAAGGTATCAAAAGGAACCTGCCCATTCATTCTTTCACCTGGGGGCAAGGGAATCGCACTTTTTAAAAGCCCTTTAAAAAGCAGGATGAGAATTCACTCTGGGTGGAATAGTATGAGTTGCAATCAATACTGTGGTGATGAATATTACAAGAGAAACACCAGACCAGTAGCAAAAATCTGCTAATTCGAAGAAGCAGGAGCCAGGCCTGATTTTTCTACACAAGTTAGAACTGTGGCCACCTGTGTTGTGAAATCGCTGTGAAAAATACGTACTTGTGATCCAAACTGTTTAATTGTGCTTTCCCCAAAGGGAAAATAAATTTACAAGGTAAATTTAAAAAGGTAAATCAATAAATAAATAAAATTTGCCATTCTTGATCTCTTAATTATACAAATTAATTTCCTAATTTGTTGGGAATTCCTTGTTTCTGAAGGATTTTTGAAGAAAACAGAGCCCCTCTTACTTTTCCAGATACCCAAAAATACAGCTACTAATCAAGAGGTGGTCAGAACTCCATGTGCAGTTATGACATGACATTCAGAGTTCCCAAGTTTATCTAAAAACATCATGTTTCTTCCTCAAGACTTCTTCCACTCTATCAGAGTTTTAACTTTCTATTTCTATTAAATAAAAACTGCTTGGCACCTGCTGTAAATGACTGGGAAAGGAATAATAATTTTACCTGTCCTTATCTCATCCTGTATTATTTCAGAATCCCACAAGAGCTGTGTTGGCAGGGACCTCTGGACATCTTCTGGTCCAACTGTCTTGCTCAAAACAGGGTTGCCTAGAGCAGGCTGCTTGTATGGCAGATGCTCCAGGGCCTTAATTAAGGATGCTCTTAAGCTGGAAAAGGGATGGGGAAGGAGCAGCCACAAAAATCAATTGCCCCCTTTATGCATCCTTGCTCAGGTGTCTGCCTGCCAGCTTCCTTTAGTGGTTATGGACACTTGGAAGGACAGAGAGAGATGCAAGATCATCCTGAGTTAGATGGGGAAGGAGCCTTAAACATGCCGGGCATTTTGGGCTACAGAGATGGAATCTCACCTGTTCTATGCCAATTGGCATGAACGTTACTGTGCATGGAGGGGGGCTTGGAAAATAAGTCTGCCCTCCTGGAAATCCCCAGAGCAGTCTGTGGTACTTGAGAGGAGTTTTTCCCATTGCAACTGAAATAATTATGTAGAGGCTCTCTGGGCTTGTGGGAATTCCCTCCCCAGCTCCTGCATCTGAAGGTTTCGATACAGGGAGGCACAGCCTGATATTTAAAGAGCAGTTAACAAAGCCTGAATGTTAAAATGTTTTTCATGCAAATATTTCTTCTAATGAGCTGCTGTTCCTCTCCCCCACCAGGAGCAGTGTCAGACTATCCTTTGTATTTTACACTGTGTGGTGAACTTGCAGATGCTGCCAGATGATGTGGAGGAGGCCTTACTTGCTCGTGCTATTAAAGCTTTCACCAAGGCAAGTAACCTGAAATAAATGTCCATGGCATTGTATTGACTTGGTTTAAATCATGAAGGGCTCTGTGAGAAGAGTTGCAGTAATTCCTTCACACTTATTTAGTTCAGAGTTTACATTTTATAATAATCAGCCTACATAAAGGGTAGCAAATGTTCTCAGCAAAATAAAACTCTGTCACTACAGCCTTAATCCTTGAGTCTCCTTTTTCTGTTTCTGGACCACTGCTAGTTCATGGGCATCCTCAAATCAGGGAAAAGATAATTTTTCAGTGGTGAGACATCACTGGGAGTACCTTACCAAAGGCTTGGGTAGGTTTTGTGCTACTTGAAGTCTTTGCATCAGATTAAACCATTTTCTGAAGTTATGCTGCAATCCAGTTATGTTTCAGCCCTGTAATGCAGGGTGTGGATAAGAACTTATGCTTTTGGGATCATCCAGGAAGACTGACAGATGAAGCTGTTGCTTCCTAATCTCTGGTGTCACCTGTTAAAACAGCCATGACATTTCTCCTTCTACCAGTTTATTTCAATGTCCATAAAACTGAAAACACTTAGCATGAAGCACTCCATCATCAAACACATGCTTTCTCTGATGAATCTCAAAGCCACTTCTTTAAAATGTTGGGCCTCTACTTTGGGTTTTGCTGTGTGATATCTATATAACAACTGAACTGAAATTTTTCTCTTTTATCAGACAAGCTTGGATTCTGAAAATGGACCATATGTTTACAATACCTTGAAAAATGTATTTAAACAAACACTGGAAGAAAAAAGGAGAAGGATTAAGGAAGGAACAGAGAATCCTCCTTGATTTCTACCAGCTCTGCCGAAGCATTAGATGGGCCTACCAAATTATTTTGCATTTTCCAGCTACTGTATTTTGTGCTACCTGGCATGACCTACCTAACTTTAGGTAATAGTAGTTATTAACAAATCATTTTATTTTTTTAGAGGGAGTTTTAGTGGCAGTTCTTCAATCTACACAGTTCTAAAGAGCAGCTCCTGTGTGACCATACTCTGTAGCACTTGGTTTTCAGGTACTGTGCTTTTATATTGTGAAGGGTTCTCCTGCTCTCCAATGTGTTTATTGATTTAGAAACCTCTGTTATTGGCAAGAAACATTATTTTCAAGTTACACCATTGCCATAAGTTCAGTGCCATGATACACAAAGCTTTGACCAATTGAGTTAATATTTCTGGATTACATATGTTTACATTAATGTTATTTGATTTGACTTTGCAGAAAATAAATATTGGCTGAACCACTGAAACTGCTTTTCCTTTTAGAAATTTTAAAATAGGGCAAAGAGGAATCACGGACAGATCTCGAGGTCTGCTGTTGAAAACAGGCAATATTTTCCTTTAGATCTCTTAAATAATTGTAACCAGTGTGTTTCTAAAAGGTGTTACAGGAGAGAAACACATTGTGTTGGGTATTAGTTATCAAGCCCTTCATTTAGACTTTTTCTGGCTAAGAAAGCTTTAAACTGTTTTTAACAGAAAATTGACTGGGGCATTTTAACTGCTTAGAATAAGAGTAAAATGTTACCTTATCAGCTCAACTTTTATTGATCTTAAATGAAAAGCCACTTCATTATGAAATCTTGATAAGGATATAATTCTGTCCGTACTTATGTTCAGCAAAAACCTGCATGAATAAGTGTAACATAATAATACCAAAAATAATTAATCAACATCTTATGATCTGCAACGCACTTTGTAGAGACCTTTTTATCTAATGAGACAGAAACAACTGCAACATCATCATAACTGCAGTTTTGGATTACAGCCTTTGGATGTGGACTGGAATGCCAGTTTGCAGGATCAACAGTTTATCCAGTTTGATATATTTAAGCAGTTAAACAAGAATCCGTCCTTTTCCAAAATATTTTTATTCATTAATGTAAATGACTAATATTTAGAGATAGAGCAGTTTGAAATTATACATGCTTCAACTGTTGGATGATTTTATATGAAATTCAGATCCATACAAGTACCTTGGCAGAATCACCCTAAAATAAGCACACTTGAAAGGAAAATATCACATGTGAATCACATACACAGACCCAGCTTTGTAATGAGGGAAGGCAACACGACAAGCAGTTTCACATTAGCCTGCCTTAGCAGTCAGGCTGGGGAACACTAAAATGCATTTGCAAGTGTCTTAGTTTCCCAAGAAATTCCTTGACTTTATTACAGTTAATGGCTCCAAAGAGCCAGCACCGATTCCTGATGCTATTTACCTTTTAGCTGTGTATTTTAGCTTTTTATTTCTATACCCCAATACACTTGGGGGGAGGCAGAAACCAGGTCAGTTTTGTTTAAATCAGTGTAATGAACAAGGGCTCTCACATATCATTAGCTCCAGCTGGAATAACCTTTCTGAAGTTAAGGTGGTGGCATTTGAAAAATTGCCTACACACAGCCCATGTAAATGGATAGTGTAGAACTGGGCACTCCTTTATTTAGTAGTTTTTTTGGTTCGCTGATAAATGTGTTTACAATTATGGCCAAACTGGCCACCACATCTGGTTGAACCCATCATGGATAAAACCAAAAATAGCCCATCTGAATGAACACTCAAACCTACAAACTTTAGTAGCAGCCTCTTAATTAACTGGTGACCCAAGTGATGCAAATCGGGGTGACCTAATTGTGGCCTTCCAGTACCTGGAGGGAGCCAACAAGAAAGATGGAGAGACACTGTTTACAAGGGCTTCAAACTGACAGAGAGTAGGTTTAGATTAGATATCAGGAAGAAATTCTTCACTGTGAGAGGGGGGAGGCCCTGGCACAGGTTGCCCAGAGAAGCTGTGGCTGCTCCTGGATCCCTGGAAGTGTCCAAGGCCAGGTTGGACAGGGCTTGAAGCAACCTGGGCTGGTGGAAGGTGTCCCTGCCCATGGCAGGGGGTGGACTGAGATGGCCTTTAAGGTCTCTTCCACCCCAAACCAGTCTGTGACTCTGTGACGATTCTATTAATGTCTAAACAGCAAATACTCCTTGTCACTTCCTCATGCACAGCGTTGGGGGACAGCCTTGCAGCTGTGGGTGGTGTGTGGGCAGATTTCTCCTCACGCTCATCAGGAGCACTGCCTTGCATTCCAACACTCCCATCCTCACCAAATCCTGCTGCAGCAGGATGGCAGTGGGCCAGCAGCAGGATGGGACAGGAGAACCCAGGCTGCCTCTGCTGCTTTCTCCATTCTTCCACAAAGCTCCTCGCCCGTTAGAAGGTCACCTCCTATCAGCAGCAGCCTCCCCTGCAACAGTTACTGCAGTAAACCACTGCAAACTCATCTCTCTTGAGACTTTCCCCGAAGTCACATCAGGATCTTTGGAACCCCAACCTCACCTTACAGGACCATCCCCTCTGCTGCTGCCATGCTGTCCATCTCCACAAGCACAGGGTTCTTTCTTGGTCCTCCCTTGCCTCAAGTCCACCAGCCAGCTCACTTCTAACGTGTGGTAGGATATGGTAACTTCCAAGATACCAGTAGGAGAACCCTGAGTAGAAAAATATGCCAGTCACAGCCTTTGGAGCCAAGTGCCTCCTTCTTCAGCGCCTGCCCTCGTGCTCTGCCATCTCACACACCAGAGTGTGACTCACACTGCAGCCTACAGTTAGGTTTTTGCAGCATTTAAATTGCTGTAGGTGGCAGGACTGCTGCAGATAAATTACTACTGATGCCTCTGAGAAGGGACCCTGAACAAAGAACACCCTGGGCTTTTATACCCTCACAGTGTAAGGAGGTCTTCCTGCTGAGCTGTGGGCTCCTGCTGTGTGTGTGTCTGGTCACCTGGCTGGCATCACAGGGCCCCAGGCCTTCTGCTGAGCCCTCCCTCTCATAACAGTCTTAGGGTCTGTCAAATTTGGCTTTTCACTCTGATCCACCATCAGAACCACAAGAGTACATTGTCCCTGAGGATGTGGAAATCCCAGAACATTCCTGTTGCATGACACCCCCAAAAGCAGACTGAGGGTCTGTGCAGATTTTGACTCATTTCCCTCTTCCCAGATATGCTGTACATATCAAAACTGCTCTCTCTGCTCCCTGGGCACAGTTCTGCTTCTGTTCCCTGTCCCTGGCTCCCCACAGCACGCCCTCTCTGCTCCCTGGGCACAGTTCTGCTTCTGTTCCATGTCCCTGGCTCCCCACAGCACGCCCAGATCCACACCATCCTTGCAGGGAGTAGGATGAGCCACCTGCGAATAGAACTCTGGGTTTTGTGAGGGAGGATCACTTAGATCAGTCCACAGTTCACTTGAAATGTGCATCACTTGCTCCTACTGCTGGTGCTCTCCTCCATCACCACGTATTAGGCTGCTGGATTCAAGATGTTCATCTCTTACAGTCCTACCCGTGTGCCCGCTGGGGCTCGGGCTGTTGCTGCTGCCCCTCACTGAGCACAGGCTGGATCCAGTCGCAGCTGATCCCTCCTGGGCTCCTCATTCCTGTGTTACCACTCCACAAGTGATCCCACATCTGCTAGTTCTTGGTTGCCTCAGTCAGAGATTTAGTCAATTCCCCCCAGTCCAGAAGTCCATGGCCAACAAAATCGCAGAGCTCTGAGAAAACTTCGTACCTGCTTTTCATGGCTGGACGTGGGAGCTTAATAATGGCCTCTCTTTCTTCCAGATCTATCATTCATTGCCCCTTTCCCAAAACGAAGCCTAAGTATTTAACCTTTCCTTTGACACAGCTGAGGTTTGGGTGGAGATGCAGCTGTTCCCCATTCCCCAGGGCAGTATGTTTAGTACACAGGCATTCTTGTCTCAATTTGCTAATGACAAACGTCTACATGAGCCAACTGTACAAGAACCGATTCACCCAGCAATTTTATTTATTAAACAGACCTAACCTTCTACCTCCCGAAGGCCACAACAGAACTTTGAAGCGTTTTCTCATGGACAATATTTTTTTAAATAGGGAAAGCCTTTTCTTTCCTTTTCATTGAAGGATCAATACAAAGCATGAGGCAACAGAACCTCAGTTTTCTGCTCATGCAGGCCTCTGTATATCAACCTCCTGGAAGAAAATGAAACACTATCCCCCAAGTTAATATAAATAACATTAGTTTGAAAAATAAAAGGGTGTCCTACTGTTGTGACCACGCCAGTAATCCAGGCTATGGGTGATGCCCTCTGTTTACAAATAGAACCTAGAAAAACGTGCTATTATAAATATTTTTGAGAAACATACACTGAATTACCACGACTTCAAGCAAGTACTAGTCCACAGCAAATCTCGCAGACATACAAAATAAAATAAAGCAGTGCTTCAGCTTACATGAGGTGACCTGAACCAACTGGCTCTTCTGGCAGAGACCAGACCTACAGTTAACAACCTGGATAAGGTGTCAGTGCAGAGCCTAGTGCTGGAAACAGGTGCACATGCTCTCTTTAATCATCTTGCAATCTTCCATGGCGTTGTTCCATTCTCTCCACAACCATCAGTGGCTTCTCTTTCCCACATTCCACCCCTGGCTGATGCCCAAGCCACCTCCACACCCGTGGGCATCCCAGAGCGCCATCAGGGCACGAAGAGGGTTTGGCATCCGTCATAAGGCGTGCATCGGGTTTGGCTCCCCCATGAGGCACGTGGGGACTTTGGAGTCCCCTGTAAGGTGTGCAGGGGGCTGGGGTTCCTCCTATGGCTCATGGAGATATTCTGGGGTCTGTCCTAAGGCGTGCAGGGGGCTGGGGTCCCTCGGCAGGCACACAGCGGCTTTTCTTGCTGTTCTTTGCATGGCCGGCACTGCAACGAGGCCGCTCTCGGTCGAGGCCATGCCAAGCTGGGAGCAAATGTGCCGTCCCTGCTCAGCCGTCCCGGGCTGCTGGAACAGCGGGTGGAATGAGCCCATCCCATCCCATCCCAGCCCGGGGCCATTCCCGGGGTGTCCGGCCGGGCCAGGGACCCGCGTGGCGAAGGGGCCGCGGGGCAGCCTGACGAGCCGGGGGCACAACAAGGGGCCTCCTCGCTCAGCCCTCGGCTGCAGCTTTTCCCTGTAAGAGTTCTGGTGCTCAGAGCCTCAGCAGCAGCCCAGAGCCAGCGCAGCTCCCGGACACGCCGATGCCAACACGAGGCAC
>JAWWES010000024.1:19840290-19859822 GCA_035583135.1 Lophotriccus pileatus | reverse complement strand
AGACGGCGGGGGGACCGCGCCCGGGGGCCCGCGCGGGCGGCCGCGGGGCCTCGGCCCGGCCCCTCCGCCGCAGTCCCCGCCGCGGGCCCGGCTCCTTGTCCTTGTTCCTCTCACCGGCGCCTCCCCC
Source organism: Lophotriccus pileatus (assembly GCA_035583135.1). NCBI lineage: Eukaryota > Metazoa > Chordata > Aves > Passeriformes > Tyrannidae > Lophotriccus > Lophotriccus pileatus. Next base: position 19,859,695 of record JAWWES010000024.1, on the reverse strand, counting down.
CCGCTCTCCCCCCGCTCCCCACCAGGCTGGCGGGAAGGTCCGGAAGTGCCGCCCCCGGGAGCCGCCAGCGCCAGGTACGTCACTGCCGGGCCGGCGGGACCTTGGCCGGGGGAGCCCCCGCGGAACCGGGCCGGGGGCCCGGCCCTGCCCGGGCGCAGAGCGGGGAGAGCCCGGGCCGGGCGGGCAGCAGGTGAGGAGCGTCCCCGAGGGGAGCACCGCGGGGCCTGGGGCCGCGGAGCGCGGCCGGAGGGGCCGTCACGGCACATTCCCGGTCCCGAGGCCCGCGCGGTCCCGCCGCGCTCCCGCGCTGTTCCCGGCCCTGGAGGGGAGTCGGGAGCCGGGACTGGGGCACTGCGGCCCTGCCGGGCTGTGCCTGCGGGGACATGGGCTGGGCTGGGCTGGGCTGGCGGCTCCCCGGGGAGCCGAGGGCAGCAGCCCCGTCAGTGGGTGTGCTCGGCCGAAGCTCTCCTTGGCCTCTCAGCCTGGCTGTTTTCTTTGCCGTGGGCAGCTTCACCCGCTGGGGCTGGCACGGCCCTGGCACGCAGGGGTGTGCTTGTGGGCACTGTATTCTGGCACAGCCCAGCCAGTCTTAGATGGAGATGTTACCCAGTCAAACTGTATTTTTATGACTTTATGCTATGATTTCCCATGGCAGCTGGAAGAGCTGCCCATGGAGGGCATGGAGACATTTCCAGTCTCTTCTCTGAAGTCATTCCAAACCCACCCTGAGCCTTCCTGTGTCACCTGCTCCAGGTGACCCTGCCTTGGCAGCAGGCTGGACTGGTTGGTCTCCAGAGGGCCCTTCCAACTCTAATAATTCTGTGACTTGTTTCTTGTAGGAGTGAAAACTCAAACTGATGATCGAGGTTGTGATAATCCTGGTTTACAGATTTGCCTTTCCCACCATGGCAGTGTTCTCTTTATCTGTACTGCTTTGCAGTTCACTTTTGTGATTGAAGTGCAAGTTTTAACTGGCAGGGAAAAACTGCTGCCATTAAAAATGCACACAGGAACCCCGTGGGGTGATGCTCAGTGGTAGCAGTGGGGCAAACTTAATCTGTGGCAGAATTTTTGAGAAAATCAATCTGTCCCTTCAAAAGGAATAACTTAAATAATATTTAAGAAATAGGGCATCTTCTTCCTCTTTCTTCAAGCATCCCCAGCTGCCAGGGGCCTCACCAAAACAGTTATTTGCTGGTGTGGCTTCTCTTGTCAAATTTGACCTGTTCACAGCAACACTCAGGTGTTAAATAGTTTAAACTTAACAGTGGTGGTTCAAATTTGATGCAGTCAACATGCAATAACAGGTTAATTAGGAGGGTTTTTTTTCCCTCTCTGGTAGTTTAGCTTCATGGAGAGGGACTTGCTAAACAGCTGTACTGTGATATTTTTATAAATTTATGTTTCTAATATAAAGTTGCTGGTTGTAATTTTTTTTCACTGAGTTTTCTCCCAGGTTGTGCTCTCCATACCTGAAATGCCACCTCATTTCACACAGGTCATGCTGGGAAGTTATTTTGCACACTGAGACTGGAGACTTGGCCAAAGGAAGCTTAGATAAAACATCAGATCACTTGCTGTGTTTTTGTCCTCCAGTGTCCTGTATCCTTATTTCACTTTCCTTTTGATAAATGCCTTCTGTATTTTCTTCTGTTAGTAGTAGTGGAAAACACCAGTTCATTTGCAAAATAGTGAAAGGCTCCAAGAGGGCAAGAGATGTGTAATTATGTTGCTAATTAATAACATAACACAGCAGTCTTGAAATATTTTTGTGCACTAACTTCATTGTTTGCTGAATTTGGGTAATTACTGTAATACCATGTAACTTTATGGAGAAAAAACCTACTTAGCATGTCCTAAGAGACACAAATCTAGGGAACAAATGCACATTTGTGTATTGTACATTAATACACATTTCTCTGTCTGGAGCAGGACCAGATAACCAAAGTGATGGTTTCCTTTCAGAAGGGCACTTTGTGATGTTTGAAGCTGAAGTATGCCTCCATTTATTTCTTTATTTAGAAATAGCTCTATTTATTCTGTCCCCTGGACTGACAGAGGTGTACTCAAAAACAGGATTTGTGAAAATCTGACCATTTTAGTGTAGTAAAATCAAGGGTGTGTAGGGAAAGATGCCAAGATTCGTGTTACTTTGGTTCTCTGTTGTTATCAGAAATCATTAATTGTGCTCACATACTTTACTTTTATACAGGAGATGGGCAGTAGTGACTTCTCATTTCTTTCAGGCCATGGTTTCTGGATATTTATATTCCACCTGTAGCTACATGCTTAGAAAAATAAGTGAAAATCAAAGATACTAATTAAAAATGTGGCAAACCAGTAATATTTCATATGACAATTACTTAAAGCCAGAGTGCTCTGTGTTAAAGCAATTAAATGTAAGTGGGACATGGAAATACAATTTTTTTTCTTAAAATCTAATTGAGACATTTCATAAACACATTACTGATGCCAGTCAGTGCTATTAATCTTGCTGTTGTGTGAAAAAAATTCCCCAAAACACCAGTTGTGGACACACATCCCTGTGTGGGTGTGTGGACTTGAGTGCTGAAACCGCTTGTCCTCCTTTCCTCCTCTGCACCATTTCCCAGTTCAGATCAGTATTCTGGTGTGATTTACAGTGTATTGTTGCTCAGGGGAGTGGCAGGTCCAAAAAGAGCTGTTAAATTTTTAATTTTGGGGCATAAGCAGGGGTGCCTGGACGTGGGCTGGGAGGTGTCACGTTCTGCTTTCTTGGCCTGTTTTCAGCACAGAGGAATTTGCTCAGCACAGAGTAAAACAAACAAAAAAACCCCAACAACTAAAACCCCCCAAGCCCTCTCATTTGTTTAGTTTCCCACAGGTTTTTAACTTAAAGCTTCGACTTTTCTGCTCAGTTTTTATCTGCTGAATTTCTGAAGCTCAATTCAAGCTTTACTAGAGGAAAAGAGTCTTCTCAGGTAACAAACTGCTCACAGATTTACAGTCACCAAGCGATCTTTTCCCAGGAGGATGTACCAGGGTGATGTATCTCTGTGTCACTGAAGTCCAGTTTGTGTAGGAGCTCTTCCTTCTACAAATTCACTTTCAGCTTTAGGTGGTTTTTCTTCTGTGCTGCAAAGTGGACAAAACAACTTGGAGAATAAAGCATTTGTCTTGCAGGATCACACTGAGAGGAGACAGGACCTCTGTCCTTTGTGCAAATACACCTTTTGTTCCCTCAGCAGAGTAATAAATAAAATAATAACTCATTTGAGTTATTTTTTTCTCTTTCACAGGTTGGACAATAGCTTAGGAGTGCTGATGTTGCACTGTGTGCTATTAAACAAAACCATGCAAATTCTTGAGAGGTTTTTTTTCCTTCTTATGCGGTTTAGGATCATTTAAGAGGTTTTAAAGTTCCAGGTAGCTCAAGAAAACCAGGACAGCCTTATTTCAGAGCCTGTCAGCTGCTTCACTTCTGGACACAAATTGGGGGCAAGGCTCTGGAAAGATAAGCATATTATTGAGGCAAAGGAAGGTACAACCCCAAACTGAATATAGAAGAGGGAAAATTTTCAGTTCATGCTAAAACTGTGCTGTCTGATTTCACTGAGCCTGTTGAGGGAAGAGGTGATGAGATGTGTCTGTGGTAACACCTCAGGGGTAGCTGAGTGGAATGAGGGGAAGCAGTATCAGGGATAATGAAGTTTATATCATTCATGCTGCTCCCTTTCTTCCTGCAGTCCACACCAGTCAAACACAAAACCCAAGGAATGAGCAAATTTGAGGTATGAGTCTGCATGAAGTCATTTGGATGCTTGGCACGGCTGGAGAAGGTGGAAGGAAGTTCCTGGGATTCAGGAAGCGTGGCTTCAGTGCAGGGAGTGCTCTGAAATCCGGGGGTAAAACTGGGAGGAATTGGTGTCAGTGCTGTTCCCAGAAATCCTGGAGCTCCATCCTGTGGTGGGAGCTGTGCAGGCTCAGCCCTGGGGTGGGGGGTGTTTGGCAGCTGGGGCTGTGTGAGGTTGTGCAGCTCCACAACCCCAGAGCCATCTTCTCCCCTTCCACTGCATTGGGATTTTAAACACGTGGTGACAGGAAGAACAGCACTGAGGAGCTCAGCTTTTACCAAGGAAGGCAAATTAGCCAGGTGGTTTTTAGAAGCTTACCTCTCATAGCTGAGGGATTTTTGCTGGAGGAGTGACCCTGAACTGCTGTGCTCACTGGGTGTGACATCAACAGCACAGGGAGCTTTGCAACACCAGGGTGAGAACATCCCAGCTCAGGAGAGGCTGTGCCAGCAGGAGCATTTATCAGGATTCCCTGCTTCTGCCTGTGCCAGAAAGCCTTGATGCTTGCACACAGCAGGGCCCCAAAGAGACCTGGCAGGTCTCATCTGTAAAAGGACGTGGCGACTTGGGTGATGCAGCTTGGAAAGAGTATTACAAATAATGCACAAGTTAAAAACTCCCAAAGCTGCAGGGTTAATATAAAGCAGAATGCTAATTAGCTGGACTTTGCAGGAATGCACAGTAAAGAGAAGTAAAAGCAGAAGGTGATCTGAACTCCTTCCAAAAATAAGATTTTTGACTATAATTTGAATTCTTTTAATTATACACCCCTCATGTTATTACTGAACTTCCAATTGCTATCCTGTTAGTGTGCCTTGGGCTCGTGCCCTGCATGCACTGTATGATCCCAAGGCACACTAACAGGATAGCAGTTGGAAGTTGAGCAATAATAATTTTTCAAGGACATTTTTAACCTTAAGTAACAGCCTATTCAGACCTGTATTAGATGAAAGGCTCTTGTTTCAGAAAGGTGGAAGGAGGAAGATTCCTGTGGGTTGAGGTGCTGCAGGTACTGAACAGGGGAATCTTAGTGGTGGCAGTAGAAAATGATGTAGCATTTCTAAGAATAAAATTTGAAAGGGAAGTCCTGCTGTCAGTGGAAATAAAAGCTGTTTGATAACATCTCAGGTTGGTTAGGTCTGCAATTACATTTTATCTAAAGGTGGTGAAATGCAACAGATCAGTTTTTAGGTTTGTTACAATCCTTGTGTCCTTCAGGCTTCGTTTTAAAAAGAAATCGTGAAGCAGTGTCTTACATACTTCGTGAAATTAAAACAGGTGTGGCAACACTTGAATTTTTCAAAATGCTTCAAACATTTTCAGTAAATCAGAACCACGAGCTTCTTCTTAAAGTTCCTTCTGAAACTACACATGGGACTTCACCTGGTGGAGTCACCAGGTGACAAACTGAAGGTGCTGAGCTGGTGCTCTGCAGCTCAGCTCCCTGGCCAGGCCTCGGGGGAGGGATTGGGCCTTTCCAGGGATTCTGCTCAGCTGCTGAAGGTTTGGGTGCAGGAACAGGGAAGTGAAAGCACTTTCACCTTTCAGAAGGATTAGATGGGGGCCGGTGCTCCTTAAGGGTTTGACTCTGGCCCAGGGCTACTGTTGTGATTCATTCCTGGTTTGGGCATCAGGACCAGGTGTCCATGCTGAAGGGTATTTTCTGGTAGACGTGTAAGTTAACAAAAGCAAATAAGGGGATTTACACCAGTTAAAGCAAGATTTTAAGAGAGAAAGAACTTTGTCATCAATATTTGTACAAAGGATTCGGAAGTGAAGCGTGGAGGGGGTTGGGAAGTAATTTGATTTTCTCTCAGCTCAAGGAATAACGTCATCCCTTTGGATATTAATGCATGGGATCATGTGCTGGGTGTTCTGGCAAGGACAGGAACGTGCATCAGGGTGCTCTTGTTCTGTCAAGGCTTTGTTTGAAGAGCGGTCTGAAAACATCAGTATATTGGGATGAGGTGCTAGTAAAACATATTTAATGTTTATATAAACTGCTTTTCTCTAAACATTTTCAATTACCTGATGAATTACCTGGACAAAACAATCCATTTTCCCTCCCAGCCCTCTTCTCAAGCTGTCCCTGCTAAGGAGGGGGTTGTAAGTCACACATCTGTCTGGGAAGTATTTTCATTTCAGGGTTCTAAAAGTTTTTAATTCAAGATGATGTTGAGCTGTTTTAATGTAGAAATTGACCTTAAGGTTACATCAGGAGCAGTTAGAGAAACGCAGTGTTTTCTGATGGGGAAAACAACATGCATTTTAAGTGGCCTTTTGGTAAGGCAGTTTAACAATGTCAGGGGAAAGGCCATAATCTTAATGAGTTTTGTTTCTAACAATCCCTATGCACATGACTTGATGTAATTTAAGGCTTAACAGAAGAAGCACAAGATAGTACTTTTGACAGTACTTTTTTTTTGAGCTAATAACTTAGGATGGGTGAAAATACTCTGTTTAATCAGAATTATAAATATTAGGGCCTGCTCATGACCCATGTAAGTCAGCACAGCTATGGTCCTATATTTTATTGGTTTTAAGTTCTAAAGAGGGAGAAATGTATGTCTGCCAACAGTGATTCTGACAGACTGTTCTTCTGCTTTCAGGTGAGACGTTACATCTGTGGAACACCACCAGTCATTTCACAGGTTTAATGAGTGTAGTTGCTGTGACTGCTACAACTTGCCTAGCTGGCTAAAGGTGAAATGTATTTCAATACAAGCAGTTGGTAAAGTTTTGAAATTAAAATAACTTTCTTGCATGACTGGGGGGGTGAGGGGAATGCTTTTCCTGTGCTCGGGGTTATAATTGCTGTCTGCAGGTAGTCACCTTGGGTTTCCTGGAACAACAGTCTTTCTACAGCAGCTCTGAAGATGCCTGCACTGTGGGATGAGGTAGTAGGTTGTATAGTTTTAGGGTCATACCCACAACTGGGAGATAACTATACAATCTACTGTCTTTCCTAAAGCAGCAGAAAGTCAACAATGGAAACGTCTCAATTCTAAGCTGTGTCAGATTCTACTGAAATACTGTCCTTGTAATGCTTATGATGGGAGAAAATACTCTGTAATAGCTGGGGGGAGTTGTGTTAGATGCTGCAGGTTCTTGGAAAAGCTAGACTAGCATTCTGCATTAATTTTTTTCTCTAATGAGTACAGAAGTGAAGAATAGACTGATTCCTGTGTAAGTAATCAAACAGAAGTTCCTGATGCTCCAGTTGTTGTGTTGAATGTTGCTCCGTGAAGTATCAAACATCCCTTAGAGTGGAACTGTGGTTGGCTGGCTGAGCTCTTTGCTGAAGGCTGTGCTTCTCTGTCAGAGTGAGGTAGTAGATTGTATAGTTGTAGGGTAGTTATTTTACCCTGTTCAGGAGATAACTATACAATCTATTGCCTTCCCTGAGGAGTAAAACAAACTGCGACCCTTTGCAGTCAGTGATGCAGGGAAAAAGATAAATCCAGGCTTGTAAAGTATCAGATTAATCAGTGCCAGAATGTGCAGGATTGACAATCAGTGTGAATGGTGCAACCCCCAAATGATATATTTGACTAACATGACTTTTCTCCCAAGATAAGTGGCACAGTGCTGGCTGGAGATGGAAAATATCCCTGTTCCTACACAGAGAGTGGAAATTATTCCAAACCATTTGGGGTTTGAATGTAAAATACAGGCAGCTCAAACTCGTACATTGTGACTTAAACTGTTCTGACACCCCAATTTCTGTCCTGCATTAAAATTCCATGACTTCCAACTGCTTGGTAAAAGCTGGAGGGAAAACTTATACCTTATTAATAAGTCTACTTGTTTTTCTCCAACTCAGTTTAATACAAAATCGAAGTGTTGGCCAGTTCTGGGCCAAAACTGACACCTCACCTTTTTGGCTCAAGCTTATGGAGTTTGAGCACCCAAGAGCCAGAACTCTTCTCCAAGGTGGTTTTTGTCTTATAAACGGACTTTTCAAGCTTACTGCATTCTTTTCCTCCTGCAGTCCTACATGTACCCAGTCTCTAACTGCTGCTGCACTGGTGTGCCCAGTGAGCCCCTCGCTATAGCAACAAAAACCCCATGGAAATGCTCTTTGGGATGGCAAGTTTAGCTTAGTCAGAGTGAAAGTGGAGCCATTCATGAGTGGTGAAACTGGTCAACTGCTGCTTGGTAAGTGCTGACAGTGTAAACTTGAAATATGTGCCCAGGCCTAAAAGGGAGAAGACCCAAAGCAGCTGGTGAGCTAAAGCACTTCCCAGAGCAGCTGCTGAGTGAGAAGAACTGCAGAAAGGAAGCATTGGGCTCCTAGGAAGAGGTAGTAGGTTGCATAGTTTTAGGGCAGGGATTTTGCTCACAAGGAGGTAACTATACAACCTGCTGCCTTTCTTAGGGCTTTATTCTAACACCGGCACCACTTTGGCTCCAGCCTACAACCCTCTGCAGCTCTGGCACGTGGAGACAAAGGACAAGGTGTTTCCAAGCATGGTGAGGCTTAATGAGACCTGTGTGTTGGCAACTTTGGCCCCAAACTGAAGTGTAGGACGGATAGCTGGAATGCAGCGTGGTGGAACACTGCATTCTGGGGACACTGGGCTGGGATATCCTTGGATTCTGGTAAGTAAGAGGCTGTGTTGGGAAGCCAACTCCTTCCCGAGGAAGCTGGAGGTTAGGATGGAAGTGGAATGAACTTCTGAACATTGAGATATTGATCCTGTGTGCTCCCAGCCCCTTCCTTTGGTTTGCTGCATTTCAGGTGGAAAAACCTCCACTTTTCCTTCCCCAAAAGAACGAGATCCCAGCTCGGCCCAGAGCTGCTGCTTTCTCAGCAGGCATAGGCACTCCTAGGAAAACAAGTTCTCAGGGGTGGATTATTTGCAGTCTTGCAGAAGGGAAGTTTTCAGTTAAGAATTATGCTTTATCTCATGGAATTACTAACAATGAGTCCATCTTCTTTTTCACTACAACAATAGTTCAGGGAACTGGGGGATACAGAGACTTTAACTGCTGAGCACCTTGTAGCAGGAATGTGTTGTGCCTATACCAGCCACTATTTAAACTTTGGCACATCAGAATCCTAGATGATGATAAACATGTTACTGTGCTTACATTGAACGTCCTGTATGAATTTAACTGCCTGTGTTTTGATTTCCTTAATAAAATACAGCATTTTATGCAACTGGTGGTGAAGGGCCATTACTTTCTCCAAAGTAAGGGTGGGAATTTTACAGGAAAACAGTGCCCACAGAACTGAAATAAAGTCAAGGCCGTGTCTGGTTTGTACTGTGATTATAATTATATGGTGTTCACTGGAATTAGTGTTAATTATCCGAGTGTTAACTAAAACTTACTCTAGCATTAACTTTTGTTAAAGAGCTTTGGTACAACACTTCACTGAGGGTGGGGAGTTCTCATTTACAGCATTGCTGATGAGTGCACACAGACTCTGCTTGTCCTGGTTTCTGAGGGTCAGTTACTCTTAACTGCACCTTGTTTTTTACATGAATGCAGCTGGTAAAGTAAGAAAAACAATAAATTTGAGTCTAGAGGTACAAAATGCCTTAAAAGCATTAATATACCTGACATTTTATAAGGTGTATGCTTACAAAAGATTTAAATTATCTGTACTACCCACCCCAGCTGTGATCCTCCCGTTGTACCAGATGCATTTCTAAAGCCCCTTCTGTGAGAGAGACAAACAGAACTTGGGTCCTGGATGAAAATGAGTAGCTGGTTCATGGCACATTTGGAGTAATATGCAAGTTTTAGGGTTGACTGACCTATTTTTGCCCTATTACTGTGACAGGATTAGCTCTCAGTGTTGCTGGGTTTCTTTAACTGTGCTCAGAAAACAAGCGGAGGAAGCTTTTAATGTCTTATTTTCTGAATTTCCATTTCTCTCAACGTTCTCAGAGCCAGAGTGTTTGTTGTTAAAATCAGAGACCTTGATAGAGTCCCAAGTGTGTCTTGGGCCAGAGTACCTGAGTTTGGGGGTTAATGTCTCCACATGCTTTCAGTGTATTGGGATAAGCAGATCCTGCAGAGCCACGGCAGTATCAGTTCATTTTTTAGAACAGTTAATTAGTTCTTCCCTTTACCCAGGGGTGCTGACCCTTGACCCCCCATCTTCCTCCTACTCATTGTCTTACCTGTAAATGCATTTATTTCCTTGTGGTTTCCTTGTAATTGGAAGCAGCTTGATTTAAGTGATAAAGCTCAAACCAGAAAGGGATTAGGCTGTGGTTGAGCAGTCTTGTCTCACCAGGTTATTTCGCACCTTGACTGACTTGTGGGCTCCACCCAGTAATGGCATCTGCTCAGCAAGGGACAGTTTTGTTTGCCTTTTTTCCACGAGGGGTCCAAGGATGAGGTGACAACACAGCAAGGGTCCTTCTAATAAAGAAAGTGGTTAAAGAATGCACAGCAAACAGTGCAGGAAGGTTTGCAGCAGCAGTAGAGACATGTTTACCACCCATGGTGCAGTGATTGTGTCATGGTGGTCTTGGAAACGTTCCAGTGTTGCTCCAAAAATAGAATACAGCTCCAGTGCAGATCCAGGTCCCGGGAGAATTGTTTGTGTTCTCTGCCTTTCCATGCAGAGAGGTGTGCTCTGAAATCTCCCTGGTGGTGTGAAACCTGAGACCCGTTGGGCTTTTCCCATCCTTGTGCTTCCAGAGGGGACTCCTGGTGCCTGTGCCATGGCCACAGCAGGTGAACTTGGTGCATTCAAAATTCTCTCCCTTGTGCTGAGAGCAGGGATTGTGGCAGCCAAGAATTGCTGTTATCCTCTATTTCATAGATTTATTCTGTGATTCTGTAGTTGGTGCTGTGTGGAAGGTCAGGGCTCCGGGAGAAGAGCTGCCCCCAGAGGTACATCCAGCAGTTTCACCCTCCCTGGAAAAGGTCTCCTTTGCTGGGGTGTGCCAGGTTGATTGGGGGATTTGCATTCTTAACCATCAGTTTTGCTTTGTGCTGTGTCCAGCCTGTGAGAGCAGATGCACAAAGTCAACCTTTGGCTGTTGACACCGAGAGGTGTCAGCAACGCACACGGAGAATTACCGTGTTCTGATTAGATTCCTTGATTGCCAGGTCCAGTACAGGGGTCATTTGATGTGCCATGGCACAGGCTGGGGGAGAATGGATGGAGGGCACCCTGAGGGGGAGCACTTGGGGGGGTGGGGTGATGAGAAGGTGGATGTGCCCCGACCATGTGCATGGACAGCCCAAAGATCCCCCATGCCCTGGGCTGATCCCACAGTGTGGGCAACAAGTGATAGGGGGGATCCTTCCCCTCTCAGGTGAGACTCCAACTTAATGAGACTTCCCTGTGTCCAGCTCTGGGATCTCCAACAGCAGAAGGATGTGGAGCTGCTGGAACGAGTCCAGAGGAGGCCATGGAGATGCTCCAAGGGCTGGAGCCCCTCTGCTCTGGAGCCAAGCTGGGAGAGCTGCGGGGGCTCACCTGGAGAAGAGAAGGCTCCAGGGAGAGCTGAGAGCCCCTTCCAGGGCATAAAGGGGCTCCAGGAGAGCTGGAGAGGGACTGGGGACAAGGGATGGAGGGACAGGACACAGGGAATGGCTTCCCACTGCCAGAGAGATGGGATGTTCAATATCGGCAGTACTGGGTTAGTGGTTGGACTTGATGATCTTAAAGGTCTTTTCTAACTTGAATTATTCTATGATTCTGTGACATCTTTTTGCTTTACCAAGCAAATTATAAAATATCTGATATATGCAAGGAGATAAAAAGAATAAAAGAGAGAGGAAGGCAAGTCAGAGGTCCACTGGTCAAAAGAGAGCAGTGTGACAAGTTCAGCTGAGCGTTGGTGCTTTCAGCTGAGGCTCCCACAAGAACTGAAGGCCCTCAGTTCCAGAGGTGTCAGTGTGTGATGTGGCCTTCAGCCCTCGAGCTGAAGTTGTGTATTTAATGTCACAGTTGTGTAAAGATGGGTCCTGACAGGAGCTACTGGAGGCATCAGATGTCTGGGTTTGCGTTGTTGCAACGTGAGAAATCTGATTTGTTCTTCCGGCAGAGATGGTTTTGGTGGAATTGGATTTTTGGTCTGGTTCATTTCAGACACTTAAAACCACTCCAGTGAAGAGGCATTGGAAAATCAGACACAGTTCTATTTCAGCCTGTTATATTAATGCAATCTGCAAAATAAAGCCATTACAAGCCATGTAATGCTACTAAGGACTGTATTTTTGGAGTCTGAAAAGGTCCTTTCTGAAATAGGAGAATGCTACTGAAAAAAATACTCCTTTGACATTAAAACTCTCCCATACAGATGATTTCAAGCTGATTAGTTAAACCCAGCACAGCATAAAACCAGGGAGAAGGCTCAAATCGTGCAAGTCCACTTCTGTGAGGGAATTTGCTGCTCCCTGAATACATCACCTTATATATTACATACCCTTTAATACCCTCTAGCAACTGTCAACTGAAAGGAGCAACCAGTGGAAAATCCATCCCAGTATCCCAAAAGGCTGCGATGAAACCTGACCCACACCTGGAAGTGGCTTCACCTGCAGGAGCTCCCTAAAATGAAGAGGGATGAGGAAGAAAAAGAAAGAGGTGCAGTTTGAACTTCCCAACTCCTACAAAAGTAAATTTGTACATGACTAAGCTGTGACTGATGTCGCCGGGCCCTGCTACGTAACACTGAAGTGTGTCCTGCCAAAACAAGCAGCCAAAGGCTTTCCTCGGTATTTATTTTAGAAAACAGTAAGACTGAGGCTGTTTTTAGAGCCTGATGTAACACCATCCTCATGGTTTCCTCATCAGCTGGCAGACACTGCCCCAATTGCCTTATCAGACGTGCTGTGAGGACGGGGGTGATGCACAACTGCAGAAACCAGTGCACAGACACAGTACACAGCACGTTTTCCTCAGTTTAGGGCAAAAAAAGGATTGGTCAAACCTAATCAGACCAGTGCAAGAAACCTAAAGGTGAGACAGCTGGAGCATTAGGCATGAAAATAATTAAGGAGTGGAGAGAACTAGAATGTGTGAGGATCGGAAGGATGAAATTCAGGAAGTGCTCTTGTTAGGATGCTGTTAAAAGGCTTCAGCTGTCACCAAAATGTGCAGTGGAATATGTAAAACTATTGTGGAGACAGTTTAAATGGGTGAATTGCCAAGGAGCAGCTCTGGAAAGCTGTCCTTTGACAGGAACAGACATGTTTAAACCTGGTTTCAGCTGAGTCAGTGGAAATCCTTGCCTTAATCTCAGGCCAGGGTTTCACTTTGAACCCAGAATAATTCTCCCACAGGTTATTCATGGAGTCTTGAGTATCTGGAGCTGGAAGGGACCTGCAAGGATTGTTGAGTCTGACTCCTGGCCCTGCACAGACACCCTGGCAATCACCCCCTGATACCCCTCTATGCCCTGCCCTTTGGTTTTTGGAGCAGCACGGTGGTCCTGTGACACACAGAGCCCGTTTCTGGATCCAGATGTAGCACAGCTGTACACAAAGCTTTCTAGCTTCTCTGCCAGTTCATGTCACTGTTGGCTCACAGATGGATATCCCGGGTATTTTAAGACTCCATTTAGATGCAGCTGTGACAGGAGCCAAATCTAAGCTGCTCTTCAACAACATTTATTAGTTTTAGGGTGGCTACTGGCAGTGCAGGTGTTGAGGAACTAATTCCTAAAATTAAAGTCCAAAGTGCTGATCAGTAAATTTGATACTTAACAGGGGGTTTCACTCGGTGGACAACAGTTCTGGGCTGATCCCTGTGTAATCCCTCTCCAACCCAAACAGAGTTCCCTCCATCAAAATTGGCAACGGAAAATAATCCAGTGCTGCTTTTAGATTCTGTCCAAATTCTGTGACTGATCACAACAAAACATTTCCTGTGCATCTCTGCTCTGGAGCCAGGCTGGGAGAGCTGGGGGGGGTTCACCTGGAGAAGGGAGACCTTGGAGCCCCTTCCAGGGCCTAAAGGGACTCCAGGAGAGCTGGAGAGGGACTTTGGACAAGGGGACAGGGAATAGCTTCCCACTGCCAGAGGGCAGGGATAGATGGGATGTTGGGAAGAGATTCTTCCCTGTGAGGGTGGGCAGGCCCTGGCACAGGTTGCCCAGAGAAGCTGTGGCTGCCTCATCCCTGGAAGTGTCCAAGGCCAGGTTGGACGGGGCTTGGAGCAACCTGGGCTAGTGGAAGGTGTCCCTGCCCATGGTGGAGGGTTGGTGAAATGATCTTTAAATTCCCTTCCAACCCAAAGCGTTCTGGGATTCTCTGATTCAAAGAGCCTTCAACAGCAGATAAAAAAAAAATGTGAATTGTCAAACAGCCACATTTATTTATTCCTTTCTGTCTTTATTTTGAGGCAGACCCAGAAGCAATGAAATCTTTGTTCAGCCTTGATGCACTGGCTTTTTCTACAGTGTTTTAAAAACAGTCCTGCAAAGAAAAAAAAATGTGTTCAGCAACCCAAATATCAAGAGATTTCTGTGCAAGAGAGAATATTTCATGATAGGAAGACATGAGAAAACTGGTACATTTTCATGCTTTGATACAACTAGCCTGTGCCATCCCTGTTTCCAGAAGAGTTCACTCCACCTGATTAGGAAGGAGTTTAGTCTTCTCAGATCACAACAGGTCTTTCCTAAGTGGAGTAGGATTCCACAAAAAACAAACTAGAGGCCATAAATATTGAAGGCATTGCAGGATTGATTTGGGTCTTAAATTTCATTTTTAAGGGAAGAGAAAAATACAGGAACTCCTGTCTTTCCTCACCTCTTGCCTATTCCAGGCTGGAACTGTTCCATCAGTAGGTGCAGTGCAGGTACCAGAGGTTAATTTTCCAGCACCAAACATGTTCATTGCTGGACAGATAAGCCATGACAAGTGTTTTTCCTACCATAAAATAAGAGTTAGAAAACAACAGGGAATTAAATAGGACTGAAAGGGCTGGCTCTCCACGAGCCCTGTTCAGCAAAGTGGTTAAAGCTGTGGAGCTCAGTACACCCGGAAAAACCCAGGGCTGCCCTTTGGCCAGAAAATTCCTGAGCATCATTAACTGTGTGAGAGTTCCCTCTCAGAGCATTGCCTTACACAGGACAAACAGCTGGGGTTTTACTGTGGGTTCCAAACCAGAGTTGCAATATGAAGGTGACAGGTTGCTGGGCAGAGGTGCACCTCAGGATTTTCTCTGACTGATTCATGGTCAGGGAAGAGGCTTCAGAAATGAAGCCATTTCTTCCCCAGCAGAGATGACCTAATGAGACACAGTCACCAGATAAGGTTTTGCGTCACCATCTTTTATGTAAATTCTTTTTTAGGGCTGGTAAGGGAGTGTTACAGTTGGCCACTTCATGAAGGAAAACAAACAGACACAGTTCTATTTTTAGTCTTCTGAGAACATAACTCACAAATGCCATTTTTCCAGAGGTGATCCGTTGAGTTTCCACATTTCTGCTCGTGGCCAGCCAAGCTTTTAACACGGAATTGCATCTTGAATTCGTGTGACAGTTACAAAATCCTTCAAAGGGTTGCTTCTGATACCTAACACAAAATTCATAGGTAGCTTTTTTCCACATCTTTTTAGCATCTTTGAGAGCTTCATCAAAACTCAGTTAACTCCAGCTGAACATTTTGAGAACTGCTACCTACAACGAGGCAAGCAACCAAACCAAACACTGTTTTCTCTACTGCCTAAACCAGGGTGAATATAACCCTCCCTCAGATTTTTAGGTTCTTCACTGGACACATTTACTGGATCTGTTTTTGCTTGGGTAGTTTGGGCATTTTCCTTGTAGAATAGTAAAATCCTAAACAAATTTATACAATCTATATCTATATATCTGTACAACCAAACAAAAGTGATTTTGTTATTTTAAGCACTGGAAGCAGCTTTACCTGCTCTCTGAAGTGTTGCTCCAGAATTCTTGTGCCAGGAAAAGAAAAATGAAAAAGGATTTTAGACACACTAAGAAGACAATTCAAAGCATTTGACACCCCAAGGAATGGTAATGGGTTGAACCTCTGTTCTGCCACTACAGCCCCAGTTCTTTGAACCTTTGGTGTTATGCATTCAAAGAAAGTGTAAATGCAAGTGTGGGATGGTGGGAGAGCTTTCAAATCAAATCAGTGTGGTCATGGCTTCTGTTCTTCTTCTTGTCCCTCTTCAAGGAAACATGAGAAGGAAAGTCAGTCTAATATTCCATTTGGGGGGTGTTCTTTTCACATGAAAGAGGTCATAGCTTTGTACCACGCAGGGAAGGGTTGTGAGACTACCATCATGTCCAGAATTAATTTGGTATTGAAAAGGGTAACATCAGTCCCCAGGAACCACCTCTGGCCCGTAAGGATGCCCCATGCTGCCGGCTGGTCAGCAGGTACAGCAGCCTGGGTCGTTCCTACCTCCCTGCTGGCAGGTAGAGGCTGCAGGAAGCTGCCCAGACTCCGAGGAACGCCTTCCCAATTTGTCTTGGCCGGTGCCTGTGCCGGTTTTCCCTTTGTGTGCGTCACTGGGCGTGCTGGCTGGCATTCCTTGGTAACACCCCTGTTTGGAGGTGGGTGTCGTGTTCCATGGGATGGGAAAGGGCCACAGGAAAAGGGTCCTGCTGAGGGACTGTGCTGCTGTGTGACATATAAACACACTGCCAGCTCACCAGGTGAATTTGGGGAAATATAATGCGATTCACCAGGTGAATTTGGCACAGCCTCTGCTCCCAGAGACACCCACCAGTGTCCCAGTCCCAGGAGTGTGATGAATTCACAGGTGCTCAGGACCTCAGTAAGGAGATCTCTGGTGTGAGCAAAGCCAGGTCACAAGAGCAGAAGGGGTGGGCTGTGTTTGGTAGGACCACATCACTGCATTGTGAACCCTCTGCACCTCACTCCCTCCCCATGGAAGGGCTGCAGGACACCTGAGGACACCACCCTCACTTACACACTCAGTGGACAAAGAAACAAGGCTGGAGCTTATGGTTTTTCTCCCTTACTTCCTCTGTCCCTAAAGGTGCTTTACTCAAGACTTTGATTTCCTCCAAAGCACATAAAATAAAATTCAGTGACCCTGGTGGCAGCAGCTCCCCACCAAAGTGCCTGGCCTTAGCTAAAAGCAGCATGGCATGAAATTCCCCTGCTAATAAACGTTTTCCAGCAGCTCTGGATCTGGAGCTGCCTTACTGATCTCCCCAGCTGGCTCCACCTCAGGTGAGAGATGTGGTAGCTCCATTTCACAGCAGTTTTCCAGCAGGATCTGTGGGCAGGCTCTTTCAGCACAGCAAGGGGAGGCAGCAAAGCTGGGGCACCCCAAGTTCAGTCCTGCCCTGGAGGCTGTCGTGGTGCTTCCCAGCTCAGCAGCAAAGGCAAGAACTGGTGCTGTCTGGGGTGAAGCAGCTGGTGCCAGGGGCCTCACAAGGGGCAGCACGATGGAACCCCCTGGTAGGGGTTTGCTCGCTCCCTTTGGTGGTTGTCCCCCATCCTGCCGTGTCACACCGTCAGGGAAAGCCACCAAACAAGCTGTGAGCCCATCTCTCTAGCACAAACACCAGTGAAAGTGGGGAAAAAGTCCCAAACGCACCCAGACCAAGCTTGTGATCCGCCTTTCTGATGCCATCGCTGGGTTTCATCCTGTTTCTGTCTCCTGAGACAGGGCCCGAGCTCAGACAGCTACAGGCACTGGGTAACATCTGCCTGCTCCAAAACATGGTGGTTTGCACCCAAACTGGGGAGCACAGGATGTAGGGACAGCCCCTGACAGGCAGGTTGGCAGGAAAAGCAGAGCCCAGGTCTCCTGAGTGGTAATCCTGCCTGCTGGGCATATTCCCTTCCCCGTGGCCTCTGGGCCGCGCAGAGCTCATGTCGGAGCCTGCACGGGTTCTATTTTTCACGTTCAGTAAAATTTGACTCAATTTGTGCCAAAATCTCTCAGGGTTCTCCCTCCCCTGTCCCCCATGAGTTATGTTTCCTCGAAAAACCACAACCCTCTCCCAGCACCTTAGAAACGCGCCATAAGCGCGAAGCCAAGGCGAGACAACAACAAACGAGGCAGAATTGACACGCCAGGATGTGCCGGTGATAATGTTTTCCACTAAAGACGGGAGCAGGGAGATTTTCCAGCACAACAACAGAGGCCCCGCTCCCCCACCCCACGGGAAACACGGGTGAGCTTCGCCTGCCCGCCCCGTGCCCGTCCAGCCCCACACCGTCTGTGCCGTCCCCCGTGGGGACACACGGAGCCACCAGGGACGAGCTTGGCCAGCCCAGCACTGGCTGACCTTTAAATCCATCTTGTCTTGTCTGCGTGCCCAAGAGGAAATCACGTGTGTGGCACGAGCCTGACCCAGAAATATTGCAAGGGAGCAGGATATTTTGTGCGAATAAGGAAGGGCAGGGTCTGCAAGATGAATCACCACAACAACAATTATCCTGAGGAAAAACCTTGGAGGGTGGATTAACCGTGATAACTCGCCCTTTCAAGGTAACAACAATGCCAGCCGTCAGCTCTTCTCCACGGTGAGGGCCAGAAAATGCTCCAGCACGAAGCATAAAACCAAAAATGATGGGAGTTCAGAAGAAGAGATTGCCCAAGGAGGCATCCTTCACTTCCCAGCTGCCCCGGCTTCAGCCTGCCATTGTTATACAATATGCCACAAGAATCGCTTCAAAAATTATTTTTAGCACACCAGCAGCTTTCAGTGAAAATAAATAAAGGGCCAGACAGTTGCTATAAAGACAGGAAATAAACTTTAGAAACTCTTTAGCTCTTGGCTGAGCAGGGCAACTGAATTACACAGTTCCTGAGCGTGCACGATAGTCTCAGATAAGATGAACTCTGATAGTTTTCTCTTTCCTTTCCTCCCATCAGCCCAGTTATAACATCACCATCAGTGCTTTGTGACTGCTCCCCAAGCAGTGTCCCTCTCCCTCCCCAGCCCACCCCGCTGCTTGGCTCAGGCACAGGAGCACGTGTGCCACAAAAGTGCTTGTGTGGCACTTCAACTGCTCAGAGGAGCTTCAAGCATCCCAAAGATGGGCAGAGCCGTGGTGGAGGTGAGGGAGAGACGAAATGACCTCCCCCCAGAGGTGGGAAGAGTCAGCAGCACCTCCAGCCCCTGCAGAGCCCCGGTGAGGGCAGGCAGAGCTGCCCAGGGGGACCATTAACGACCTGCTGCTCATCCAGCACTGAAGGAGCAACCAGTAAAGGCCCAACTCTGTCTCCCAGTTGAAACAATATTCTAATTTTTGTTACTGAGCCAACCTCGTGTTCAGCCTTGGCTAAATGCTCCAAGCTACCACGCTGTCAACCAGAGCCCGTGGTGGAGGGGGGACAGTGTTTTGCTGCCTTTCAGCTGGTCAAGGGAGGGGATTGTTCTGCTCTGCCCTGCCCTGGGGTGGCCTCACCTGCAGTATTGGGGCAGTTTTGGGCACTGCAACATAAAGAAGATCTGAAGCCATTGGAGAGTGTCCAAATGAGGCAATAAAGATGGGGAAGGGCCTTGATTTGAAGCCGTGTGAGGACACTGAGAGCACTTGGTGTGTTCAGCTGGAGAGGAGGAGACTGAGGGGAGACCTCAGTGCAGTTCCAACTGCCTGGGCAGGGGCAGAGGAGGGGCAGGACTGAGCTCTGC